>JAKSZT010054557.1:2745290-2871773 GCA_026826555.1 Tolypeutes matacus
AGAAAGAAAGAAAGAAAGAAAGAAAGAAAGAAGAAAGAAAGAAAGAAAGAAAGAAAGAAAGAAAAAGAAAGAAAGAAAGAAAGAAAGAAAGAAAGAAAGAAAGAAAAAAAGAAAGGCTACCTATTAGAAAAGGAGAAGCAAATGTTTTACTTCCAAGTAATATGACTGTTTACCTAGAATATCCAATAACCCGATAAACTGTTAGAGACCTGCTAGAATAACTCAGTAAAGTAGCTAGGTATAAAGTAAATATACAAAAAAGATAGACACAATTGATAGCTTTCCTATATATCTTCTAACAGAAATAATGATTTACATTATTATTATTACTACAAAATTCAAATAAACTTAAGAATAAATATAAGAACATTTGTGAAGGAAACTATGAAACTTTTCTGAAGGCTGGAGTTAATTTTGAACAGTGATCTACCATGTTCTGTGATGTAAAGGCTTAATATTTCTTATAACTATAGTAATTCTCCACAAATCAGTTTTATTCAATTCCAAGAAAAATTCCAATGAGAATGAAGATGGGCATGAAGAGTTCTGAGAAAATGATTCCTGGGTTACCTGGAAGAATAGCTAAAAAAAAAAACTTTTAAAGATCCACTAAAAACGTGGTCCTGGTACTATCTACCATAGATTATAGCAAATTATGAAGCTACAATAATAGAACAATGAGGAATACAATTCAAGAATGATGCAGGGAACTTGTGTATCTTAAACAGGTTTCACATGGATTTAAAAACTATATGTAGGGAGCGGAAGTAGCTCAAGTGGTTGAGTGCCTGCTTCCCATGTACAAGGTCTTAGGTTTGATCCCCAGTACCTCCTAAAAAAAAAAAAATTGGATTCATTTTATGTTAATCCTCTTCCATTTAACTGTTTATGAGTTTTTTCCATGTTACAAATATTTTTCAAAACTATTTTTGGGAGCAGATGTGGCTCAAGTGGTTAAGCGCCTGCTTCCCACACAGGAGATTCCGGATTCAGTTCCCAGTGCCTTATAAAACCAAAAAAAAAAAAAAAAAAAAAAAAAAACCAAACAACAAGCAAACAAACAAGAAAAACCAATTCAGGGGAGCCAATGTGGCTCAGTGGTTGAGTGCCGGCTTTCCACATAGGAGATTTCAGGTTTAATCCCTGGCCGTGGTACCTCAAAAAAAAAAAAAAAAAAAAAAAACACTATTTTTGACAGTTACATCATTTTCTACCTTACAGTTTTGTTTCATGGTGTGTCTGTTCCTTTATTGCTGAATGAGATTGTTTGTCCCTATAAATAACTGTTGAACATAAACCTGTGTGCCCATCTTTGGTGACTTACTCAGAATAAATTGAGAAGTGGAATTACTGGGCAAAGGCCATGAATGTGTTAAGATTGTTCATATTTCTAGGTTGTATCCAGCCTGACAACCCTATTTTATACTCTCATGTCCACTTCTCCAGAGCCTTGTTAACACTTGATTTTGATACAGTAAGAATGTTATTTGTTCATATTTATTGACTTTGTTTTCCTTCTTATATGAACTCTATTCCTGTCTTTTTAACCACTTGTCTATTTCTTTGTTGTGTGTGTGGTGTGTGTGTACATTTTTGTCATGGATATTTTTTATCTTTGTTATGGTATTTTTAAGACACAACTTAAAATTTCAAATTCTATGTAATAAAGTCTATTGGATTTTTTTCTTTATGTTTTTTCATTCTTTTAACTCTTAGAAAATGCCTTTCCCATCTTTTTATGTGCTTTTTGGTTCCATAGACTACATATAGTTGTGTTTTGTTTTAGGAGGTACTTGGAATTGAACCCAGCACCTAATACATGGGAAGCAGGTGCTCCACCACTGAGCGACATCCACTCCCCAGTGAAAGTTGTTTTTTCATTTGTTTGCTTTTGTTTTTAGGAGGTACCAGGGATTGAACCCAGGACCTCACACATGGGAAGCAAGCACTCAACCACTTGAGCTACATCTGTTCCTGCAATTTTGTTTTAAAAGAAAAAAACATATACATACATGCATAGGAAAAATGGGAAGGAAATTCATTTGAATATTAATAGTATTTATTTTTAGGTAATGATCCAGATACTGATGCTGAGGATCATTTAAATTTTATTCTTAAAATTTTCTGATTTTTTTTTTCAAATTTCTTCAATCTATACTCTTATAATCTAGAAAAGTTATTTATAAGTAAACAAAGGAGAAACATCAAGGAACAATGGAAAGAGGGCAAAGAATATATTCAAAGAATTTTCAAGAAGAAAGACTAATATAAAAACATTTTAAATATTCAACCTCATTAGTTAGCAAAGGTCCCAAGTAAAAGAATAAGTAGCCACCTTCAGCTTATTAAACAGATAAGTGCCAGGGGCCCAGATACCTAGCAGAGCTCACAAACATGTTTTAATTTTAATTTCTTTTAAAAGAAGAAGAAATAGGAATATAATAATAATACCTATAGAGCAATTAATCATGCTTAGATTATATCCATCTTTCACTAAAGCAGTCGTACAATGTAATTTTAAATATTATAAATATTTGCGACTGCCAAAATGGGGCCTGGAGAGAAAGTTTTGACAAGCCAGCACATGAACACTCTTGGGAAAGGTGATTTAGCAACCTTGAATCATAAATATATTGTCACCAGGCCCTGTAGAAGGATAATCTGGACCCCAAACTTCCAATAGTACCTCTCTTGGGGGATGGAAACCTAGAGGGCATTCCCACCTTATCAATCCTAGTCAGTGATGTCTGAACAAGGGAATGATTGCTTTGTAAATAAACAACCAAAAAAATACTAAAATAATTCCTTAAAACATTCATTTCCTTCATCTCTAGATTTTCACTTCTGGAAATCTACTCTGAGAAAACACCGAAGAAGTATAATGCCAAAAGGTGCTCAACAGAGAATGATTCATAACAGTGAAAAAGAAGGAACCATTACTTCAACTTCTCACAAATGAATATATAATAGACTGATAGAATACTATGCCTCCATCAAGAAATATAACTACAAAGATGGTGCAGTTATTTGGGAAAAAAATTCTGCTATGCATCTAAGTGAAAAAAAAAAAAAGACAAAAAATGATATATACACTGTGTTTAAATTCGTGTAAAAAGGGGGGCGGCTGCGGCTCAATCGGTGGGGCTCCCGTTTGCCATGTGGGGGGGGCCCGGGTTCAGTTCCCGGGGCCTCCTGGTGGGGGCGGGCCTGCCCGCACGGCGTGGTTGGCTGGCCCGGCGAGCGCGAGCAGCAGGTGGGGGATGAATGAATAAATAAATAAAATCTTTAAAAAAAAAAAAAAAATTCGTGTAAAAATGTAGTATGAGTGCCTGCTTCAGGAGCACATATACTAAAATTAGAATGACCACATGGCCGCCTGCATAAGAATGATAGGCAAATCCGCGAAGCAGTCCATATTTTTTATAAAAAAAAAAAGTAAAAAAAGATGCAATATGAAAAAGTAGAAGGTACTGTATCAAAAGTGCAAAATGCAATTTAATTATTCCACATTTTCCGAAATGTGCTTATATTGCCACAATAATTAAAAAAGTATTTTGAAAGCACTTCATAAGCTATAATACTCTATACAAATGAAAACGCAGCTTCTACTTGCTTAGAACTAAATAAAGTCAACATTAGTTGTAGATCAACACTGTTTGCCTCTTTCTGCTGCAAGCATCGGGAAGTGGGAGGGGCATCAGGACATTACTGAGTTCTGGAGTCTGCATAACAGCCTACTGTCTCCTTGGAGCTAAGGTACTCCCCCAAAGTGTTCTCTGTGGAGAGGTGTCCCCACCTGGGGAATAGAGCTAAATAGTGAGAGCAGAGGTCCGGCAGGCAGCCCCACCAGCCTGCTGCAGACTGCCCGGCCCCAGCTCCTGCCAGCTGAAGGCAGGCTTCTGGAAACCTCTATCCTGATGTGTGCCCACCTTCCCTAGGTGCACCAGACATCAGCCGGGGTGCTCCTGACTTCCCACAACTGACTAAATGGCAAGGCAAGTCAGGACCTGGTTATACGGATGCTGGGCTGGGCTTCTGAGGCCACTGCAGGACAGGCTGCTGACTGAGCTGACACTAATGGAATGATGTGGCAGTAGAGTTACTAGAGTGAGGCAGGTCTAGGAAATTCACCTTTTCCCAAAAACCCACCATGCAAGATAGTCTCACCTCCTAGAATAGTATAATGTTCACTTGGAAGTAACAGTGTTCACAACCATGGCTTTATTCTTCTATATATTTTTTAATTATTATTTTAAACATTACAGTTTACAGAGAAAATTCCTGATCAAAATTATGTCAGAAGGGTGTCCAAGAGTTCACCTGACATACCTTCTTTTTATCTGCAGGGAAGATTTATTCCCTTTGTCAATGATCTCCTAATCCAGCAAGGAAAACAGGATGGTGGGACCTCCTCAAATAGCCCTCAGCTCTCTTCTCCAAAGGTGGTGAATTCTAACTAAATGAGGCGTCCCAGCAGGTGGAAGATTTGAATGGGGGTGGTAAGGTAGGCTCACAATCTGCAGGTACAAATGGTCTGGATATATGAGCCACTTTGCCTTCCCCAACTCACCCTGGGGGAAGGAATGAGAGTGACTGAGGTAGCTAAGAAAGTGACTGTTGTGAAGAAAATCATGTCACATTAATTTCCAGGTTTGCTACCCAGAGGAAAATTCCTGCTGGGTGAGGCCTGTACTACACACAAAAGCTTTGCCACATCCATTGCATTTATTGGGTCCACATCACTCATTCCCGTGGCCCCTGCCCTGAGCAGACTGCTTGGCATGTAGTACGAGCTCAGCAAGTGTTTGTTGAATTGAATGGAAAAGGGCTTCTCTTCATTGTGTATTCTCTGATGTTCGGCGAGGTGGGAATTCCAGTTGAACATCTCACCACATTCGTTACATTTAAATGATTTCTCTCCAGAGTGAATTTTCTGATGTTTAATAAGACAGTGATTTTGGCTGAAGGCTTTGCCACATTCATTACATTTATAGGGCTTCTCTCCAGTGTGGATTCTCTGATGCACAATGAGGGATGAATGGCAGCTGAAGGCCTTCCAACATTTACTACAATCAAAGGGCTTCTCTCCAGTGTGGATTCTCTGATGCACAATGAGGTACGAATGAGAGCTGAAGGCTTTCCCACATTCATTACATTTGAAGGGCTTCTCTCCACTGTGAATTCTCTGGTGCACAATAAGGTAGGAATGGCAGCTGAAGCCTTTCCCACAGTCATTACACTTAAAGGGTTTCTCTCCAGTATGAATCCTTTGATGGAGAGTGAGGCGGGAACGATTATTGAAGGCCTTCTCACATTCATTACATTTAAAGGGCTTATCTCCATTATGAATTTTCTCATGCACAGTAAGGGAGGAATGGCAAGTGAAAGCCTTCCCACATTCATTACATTTATACGGTTTCTCTCCCGTGTGAATTCTGTGATGCCGAGTGAGGTGTGTCCTCTGGTTGAAGGCTTTCCCACATTCAGTGCATTTGTAGGGTTTCTCTCCAGTGTGAACTCTGAGATGCATATTAAGTAGTGAGCTACAGCTGAAGGCCTTCTCACAGACGTTACACTTATACGGTCTCTCGCCAGTATGAATTCTGTGGTGTACATTAAGTGATGAGTGACAGCTGAAGGCCTTCCCACACTCGCTGCAGAAAAAGGGCTTTTCTCCAGTATGAATTCTCTGGTGCTCAATGAGGTTGGTGCTCCAGGTGAATGCCTTTCCACACTCATTACATTTGTAAGCTTTCTCCCGGGTGTGCCAACGTCGATGCAGGGTGAGGGATGAGCTTTGACTAAAAGCTTTCCCACATTCTCCACACACAAAAAGATCCTCCCTAGCCTCTGCTCTCCGCTGTTTGTCCAGATGTGAATATTTTCCATGTTCACTTGGCTTGAAAGAGTTTCTTACTGCACACATTCTCTGTTTAGTGACAACTTCATTGGATTGAAAAGTCTTCAAGTATGTTTCATGAGAGTCTTCTTCGGTAGGAATGTTGTGTCGAGTGAAAAGGGTTGACCTGAGTGGAAAGTCTTTCTCAGGTGTGTCCTGTCCCAGACAGCTCTCCTCCACGGAGGCGTCCTCCCAGGGGTTCGGCATTTGCTTCCAGAGCACATTCTCACTTCTGGATGGAGTATGGACCTGGTCCTCCTGGTCCCACACTTCACCCACACTGGTGCTGTGAAGACGGGATCTTGTTAGCCTTTCCATTGTTGACTCCTGAGTTGGTTCCTCTTTGTCAATGTCCTGCTTTGGAGATAACTCCTTCGTCTCACATCTAGGCTCCCATTCTGTAAGAGATTGAAAATGTAATTTTCTGTAAGGAGGTAGAAATAGGGCACTGGGATTTAAATTTGAGTTCCAACCTGGAGATGTAGATAAACACAGAAAAGAGTGGAAACCAATAGAGCAGCAGAGTGGTAAAGAGTGAAGGCAGGAAGACAATGCAAGTACCAAGGATGAAATGCCTAAGCCTGCCAGTGAGAAGGAAGAGGAGAAAGAAGCAAGAAAAGGAGTACTGGAGAGCACAAAGATCAAAGGAGGCAGAGAAGCCAAGGAATTCCAAAAAGAGGAGCTACAAGAGAGTACCCAAGGGGCACTCTTGCCAATGGTACATGCAAGCAGAGGAGACCACCAGATAGGTGGTGATAGAGGGCTGCACCTCCCAGGCATCCACCTGGGTGACTATAGGGCAGGGTAATGCTGGGGGATGGGGGATGGGAGAGTCCACAGAGTGCGCACACACGAAGGAGAGAAGGATGCCAAGGTGGGAGAGTGGTTTCAGCAGCAGTGGGGGGCCAACTGCCTACTGGGATACCCCCATGGAATGAGATACTGTGCAATCAGTAAAAAACACGGGCAAAAAGCAAGATTCCAACTGTATCTTGTGATTTCCAGTATGTGGTGGCTTTTTAAAATTTATTTAAATCTATCTATATACAAAGGAAAACTGGTGAGAAAATCCAGTGAAACAAAGTAGTGATTATCTATGTACAAAAAGATGAAAGGGATTTCCACTTTCTTTAGCACACCTCTCTGTCTTATTCCAATTTTCAGTATAAAAGTCCTGATAAAAAAACATTACTTTAAAAAAAAAAGTAATTGTGGTAAACAGGGCAGAGACAGGCAGCAGATACTAGAGTGAGAAAAGAAATTCCAAAAGTTGGGGCTACAGCTGCCGTTTAGGTTCAGGGGACCTTGACATTAGAAGGAGGGGAAGAGCAGTGGAGAAGCTCGGTGGAAGGAAGTGGGCAGAGGCCCCCTGTCTTCTCCCGCACCTATACCTGCACTGCCCGTGCTTGTGGCCTCCCCACCTCACACCCAATCCACACCCAACCTAGTGCCAATGGTACTGCATATAACTGGGTGTTGGCCTTTCTCTCCTACCAAATTCTGTGTTTCTCAATTTTTCCAGGTGACCAACTTGGTCAGCATTCACTGTCCACTGAATTAAGCAGAAATCATTCATTTACTTGTTAGCCAACTCAGAAGAGAAGACTAAAAAAAAAAAAAAACAACAAAAACGGAGAGAATGCTGGAGAAGAAAAACCCACACCAAGCCAGGCTTTGCTAGGACCATTTGCAGCACCCCTTTCACTCTGAGAAGAGACCCCCAACTGTGCCGTGGTCATGAAGGCCCTTGTGACCTAGTGCTCAGCTTCTACCTGGCTCCTGGGCTTCCCAGATGCCCGAGCACACCGGGGCACCTCCCAGATATGGCACATTCTCTGTCCCCTACGTTTTGGCTTCTTCCCCATAACCCGCCCCTCCACGGTTCTCCCTATGCCCCATCCCATGGCCATTCCCTACTCCTGGCTCCTTCAGGCAGATGAAGCTCCCCACTGCATCCTGCTTTATTTTTCTTGGCACCACCTAACAAACTAAACCTGTTAAATACTTATGTACATTTAGAGATAATTTCTGCCTCTGCCCTTAGAGGGTCAGCTCCCTGAGGGTGGGCATTTTTGTCCATTTTGTTCCCTATCCTGCTCCCAGCACACAGCTGGAGCTCTATATGTTGAAGAAAGGAAGGAGAAGAGGGAAAGATCTAGAAGAGGTACTGGGGCAAGGGAATGGTGGAACAGTAAACCTGGGATGGAGAAGGGGAGGGCAACACAGGGAGGCAAGGAGGAAGGTGCCCATGGCACAGGGTTCCGAGGAGCCTTGCCCCTGTCGCCTAGCGTTGGCCCACTCACCTGGACAAGTAGCTCCGGAGACTTCTTTCTGTACCTGCCATGGCTCCTCTCCTCGTTCCAGATGGGAGATTACATCTGGCTTACAGACCAGAGGTCCTGCTCCTGGAGATGGGGAGAAAGTGGCCTGGTCTTCTATGCTGCCCACAGCACAGCCCATTGCTAGCATGTTCCCCAAGGGATGGGAAGCAGAACCCGCTGGGCCCCAAAGTGTGTGTGTGGGGGTCTCAAATGCAGAGACCAAATGGAAGCGCCCACTTGAGTGATCCCCATGCACTGAAAGCCTTCCTTCATCCTGCTTGGAAAGCTCCAGGGTTGGCTGGGCCCAAAGTCTTCTCTGTCCCATCCTTCTCCCTACTGGCAGGCTTCCCTCTCCTCTGTGCCCCATCCCAGGATCAATCTCATCCACAGTACTTTTCACAGCCCCTTTTTTCCAAATGAGGATGAGACTGGCTGCTCTGCTGTGCTGTAAGGATTTCTGGAGTGTTTAAAAGCCTCATCCCCTGGCTATGAGTGCCCTGGGGCAGAGGTCACGTCTTCCACGTCTTGCTTTGTCCAGCACCAGGGATGATGCCAAAGTGATGCTCGGTGAGATCCACTGCATGGAAGAACACCCAGAGAACAGACTCTGAGCCCTAGAGGAGCCATCTTACCTAGGGAGAGAAGGTTCTGGTAGTTCTCCAGCATCACATCCCGGTACAGGGCCCTCTGAGGGGAATCCAGCTGACCCCACTCCTCCTGGGTGAAGTCCACAGCCACATCCTTGAATGTGACTGATTCCTGAAATGACACACACATTCGTGGTCACCCAGGATGACCCCTTGCATGATGCCTGGTGGGGTTCGAAAACAGTTTTGGGGGGAATTAGAAGCCACATACACAGGAGCGGTTCTGATTGTGTTAGTGGTCCCAAGTGTCCCACTTATTTATTAAGGATGTTATCAGTAAAGGGTAAACCTCGGTTGACCTTCTCCCAGCACCATTTCCTTGAAATGTACTGAGTTGAAATGAACCCGGAAGATGGTGCTCTAGACACTTCTGATCATAAAGCTCCGACTTATGGACGACGCCAGGACCGGAAAAGCTGGGAATCGGCATATGGTGCCTCCTTCTCCCCGCTGAGCCTTCCAGACTGGGAGACCATGGCTAATGTGGACACTACTGCACCCTTGACAACTCAGCTGCAGTGGGGCCCGGAGACAGCATGTGGCTGTTTTGGTTGTCCTGAGTAAGCTACTGATGCTTCCTTAGGTCAAGGTGGCTGTGCCTGCTTTGACCTTATCATGAGGTTAGTGGAGCTGAGAGCTGAGCATCCAGGTTTTTAAGTAACCCATTAAGACAACGAGCCCAAATGAAAATAACAGTCAAGCCGTCGATCACTTACTGCAACAGTATTAGCAAGAGGTTTAAGTGGAGAAGGCGCCAAACTCTCCTGGCCCCCTGTTCCAATTTCCCCCATGGAACTGCACTGGCCAAGAGTTGGAGGACATTGGAGGAAGAGGGCAGCCTGGAAATGACCAGTGATGGCTACCTTGAGAAAGGGGTTGGGGCAGGGGACAGGGCAGCCTCATGGTGACCAGTGATGGCTACCTCGATAATGGGGTCGGGGTAGGGCACAAGGCAGCCTGGCGGTGGTCAGTGATGGCCGCCTCAAGGATGGGGCCAGGGCAGGGGGTCAGGGCACCCCAATGGTGACCAGCAATGGCTGCCTTGAGGACAGAGCTGAGGGACAGAGCATCATGGTGGGATCAGGACAATGGCTACCTACAGGGAGGTTAAGCAAATAAGTAAATATATTGAGGATAAAGGGAGTCCAGCTTCTCAATGATGGAAAAGGGAAGTACAAATTAGGAAAGAAGGAAAACCAGAATGATACCCGCAGAGCTGAACTGGAATTGGAGTTATTGGCGTGAATGCAGCCATTTACAATATAAAGATAGATATAGAAATAAATTTAGATGCAAAGGTGTGCATGGATACAGATGTAAACTTCTGAGCCTTGTCTGTCAAGAGGCCCAGAGCACAGACACCAGGCACCTGGATCTTGGTTTCTAAATAACTCTTCTCCACTAGAAAGAACCAGACTCCTGGAAGAAAATGCTGTGTCAGAAAGTAAGGAAGTGCTCAAAAAATGGTGGGGACTTGGCCAAAGGACACAAGGGTTAGCTTGAAGGATGCCTGCTAGCCATTCTGGAACATTCTGAGCACCAAAATAAAAAATAATCCTAATAAACTAAACCCATGGAATAAATCCTTGAGTCTACAGTGATATAAATAAACATGAATATATAGATGGGGAGGAAAGAAAGCTCTTCCTTAGAGTAGAATGACAACTAATACATGTAGAAGAAATGAGGGAATTTAGGAAATCATCACGTGGCAACCAACATGGTCATAAATGAGGCAAGAAAACTCAATGGATGCTAAGATGGCTGAGTCAAAGTAGTATGAAAAATGGGATAATCACAAAGCTATCAGAAGGAAAGGGTTGCACATTATTTCAAGTGAAAGAAGCAGACCTAAAGGCCACATATTGTAAGATTCCATTTATATGAAATGTCCTAAATTGGCAAATCCACAGAGGCAGAAAGAAAAGTCCTGATTGCCAGGAGCTGAGGGAAGCAGAGCCAGAGAAGCAACTGTTAATGAGTAGAGAACTTCTTTTTGGGGTGATGAAAATGTTCTAAAATTGACAGTGGTGATGGTTGCATAATTTTGTAAATACACTAAAAACCACTGAATTTTACATGTGAAAGAATGAATTTTCTGGTATGTACGGTGTTTTGGAGCTATGTATACCAGAAAAACATGTTCTTAAACTTACTCTGTTCCTGTGGGTGTGAACCCATTGTAAGTAGGACCTTTTGAGGAGGTTACTTCAGTTAAGGTGTCCTTTATAAGCAAAATGCAATTCAGACAGATACAGAAAGAAAGCCACAGAGGTAGGAGCTAGAAGCTGAAATCAACAAAACCAGGAAGAGAAGGAAGAGACCAGAGGTGGCCGCCACATGCATTGCCATGCAACAGAGGAGCTAAAGACCAAAGATTGCTGGCAGCCAGCCCCAGAATGCCACAGTCTTTGGGGAGAAAGTATCGCCTTGATAATGCTTTGATTTGGAATTTTCCTAACCTCAAAACCATGAACTAATAAATTCCTGTTGTTTAAGCCAACCCATTGCAATGTATTTGTTTGAGCGGCCAAAGATACTAAAATAGTATGTGAATTTTATCTCAGTAAAAAAGAGAAAACATTGGATTGTGTACAGTATGATTCCATTTTTGAAAGAATACTTTTAAGCCCTATGTCTATTTATATTTGAGTTTGCATAAGTGAACAAGGAAAAACATGTGGATGAACAAATAGAAAACTGAGGATATTACGTTGTCTCAGGAGATGGGCTTGGAAAAGTAGGGAAAGAAGGAGATTATTAACATTTGGTATTGGGTAACTTGTTACAAAGAAAATAATTTTATAAATTAAAAACTCTGGAGATCCTGAGAACCCTCAAGTATCTCCATGTTTCCAACCTGAGACAGATATACTCATTTGCTCTATGGCTGAGCCTTCCATCCTTCTAAAATATATAGCTCTGGTCTTCTTACTCTCCATTCAGAATCTTAGGTGGCTTCCCAAGAGTTACTGATTCATTTATTGAGCACTACCATGTACCAGGCACTGTTCTAGGTGCTGGGAATACTGCCTGGTGGAGTTCCAAAGTCCAGAAGGGAGGATAGACATTAAACAAGTCCTCAAAACGTTCAATAGCTTGCCAACATTCCTTTAAGGTTTTGTGCCAGGCTCTGGTCAAACTCTTCCAACTTATCTGTGCTTCTCATTGTCTTCTAATGATTTTACAACTCTGCACATTGTGCGAAACTGATGATATTGCAAATGATTCTTGTCTATAGAAGTGCAAATGGCTTCTGTCCTGCGGAAACCACAACTGATTATTGCCTTGTGGCTACTGACCAGTTTCACATCTATTTGTACATTCATTTCATAATTTTGATTGCCTCTGTGTGTGTGTATATATGTGTGTGTGTGTGCATGTCATTGTCTTTAAATTCTCCTTTGAATAGGCTGTAAGATCTTACTGGTTCCCACATTAATTAATGAGTTAAAACTCATAAAACACCCTTAAAAAACTCTGGAGATCTACAGAGGAATCCCTTCAAAACTTTAATTGAGTACTGATCTGAACATGACTGGGAAGAAACTACCTGAAGTCAGGGAAAGAACCACCAGAAAGAAGTAGGCAGAACAATCACTAAAACTCATACAGTGCTGGGCCTAGTTTATGTTCCAAACAGCCAGCATGGGAAATACTCCTAATTCATGGGGGGAGATAGAAATGCCAAAAGGGCATTGCCTCAGCAATGACTAAAAGCTTCTCTGGACCCACCTTAACAAAACTTAAAAGCAAGCCTTCCTTGAAAGGATCAAACTAATACCAAGATATTTAACTCTATCCAAGAACAAAATCCAAAAGTATTTAGGAATACAAAAAACCCAGGGGAACAGATGTGGCTCAAGCAGTTGAGCGCCTTTTTCTCACATTTTTCCTGGGTTTGGTTCCCAGTGCCTCCTAAAACAAACAAACAAAAACAAACAACAAACAAAACAAATGGAAGAAAAAAAACTCAGGGAAGCCTATGTGGCTCAGTGGTTGAGTGGCAGCTTCCCATATACTATGTCCTGTTTAATCCCCGGCCCCTGGTACCTCAAAACAAAACAAAAAACCCAGTACTCAACAAAGTAAAATTCACAAAGTCCAGATCCAATCAAATAATTTTTAAAAATTTAAAAATCAGAGGAATTAAAGGACAACACTAAAAAAAAATTTTTTTTTCCTCAAAACAAGGTATGAAGGGAGGAACAGAGAAACAAAAATACACAAGAAACATAGAAAACAAATAGCAACATGGCAGATGTAAATTCAACCATATAATTACATTAAATATGAATGGACTAACTACTCCCATTAGAAGGCAGAGATTGTCAAGCTGATTTAAAAAATAAAGATCCGGGATCGGATGTGGCTCAACTGGTTGGGTGTCCGTCTCCCATATGGAGGGACCTGGGTTCGTTCCCTGGGACCTCCCAGTAAAAAATAAATAAATAAATAAATAAAGATCCAAATACAGGTCCATCTATGAGAAACCCACTTTAAATACAAAGACAAAGATAAATTAAAAGTGAAAGAATGGGACTTCAGGGAATATGGCAGACTAGAAAGAGAAGGACTCTCTTTTCTTCTAGAAAAAATAGCTAGAGGACAGGCAGAAATGGCCTGGGGAAAAATGTTCTAGGGGTTAAGACATCAGGGGAAGGCTGGACACCACCCAGAACAGAGAGGGGCAAAGGATAATCACAACAGTAAAACTGACTTAAAAGCTGTAGCTGCAACTGCCAGCATTTTCCCCCACCCTAAAGACACTTTTGAAATCTCAGGCCTCGGGGCTGGCAGCTACAAAGAGAGCCACCTCCCCAGGAAAGAGGAGAGAGAAGGACACAGCCCAAGATCGACTCAGCTTTTGACACAGATTTGGTCTGCTGTGTCCCATGGTCTGCTGTGTCCCACGAGCCATTCCAGGCTGGGTGGGATCACACCATTGTATGCCTTGGGAGCCAGCAAGTGACTAAAGAGACTCGACTCTCTCAATCTCCCTCTCTGCTGACCAGGGCTGGTGGTTGAGGACACAGAGGGGAGTGGAATTATTTCCTACCTGGGAAAAGGGAGGGGGCTGCCAACAAAGGTTAGAGAACTACCTCTGAGAAAGTTTGAATTATGAGGCTCTTAGCCTCCAGGCAGGATCCTTTAGCACATTGATCCAGGTGGTGTTAGAGGGAACACACCCCAACCAGGTTTTGAACTGAGAGGGATGTTAAAGAGCGCCATCTGCTGGAAGACTAAGGAAGTACATGTGGGGAAACTAAAAGTAAGTAAGAGGGGCTTTTTCTGGGCTTTACAGCCTCCCTCTCTAAGGCCCTTGGAAGGATGTCTGCAACCCATTACAGGCTCCAGTGCCCAGATATGAACAACTAACAGGGACAATCCTAAAGACTCAGAATAGGTTGAACCAAGAATCAAAGAACAGCAGTAACACACAGCCATCTGCCATTAAATCCCTATAAAAGAGAGAGAAATTGAGCATCTGAGTAAACTCACCATCATAATCAGATGTCTAAACATCAACAAAAAATTACAGGCCATACTAAGAAAATGGAAGACATGGTCCAAGCAAAGCAATATATCAAAGCCCCAGCTGAGCCACAGGATTAGAGACAACTAATCAATGAGATTCATACATCACATTAATGAGTTGAAAGACAATATGGTTAAAAAGATAAAAGACATCAAGAAGACACTGAGTGAGCACAAAGAATTTGAAAACCTGAATAGAAAAGTAACAGAGCTCATGGGAATGAAAGACATGGTCGGTGAGATCAAAAACACATTAGAGGGAAACAGATGTGCCTCAAGCAACTGGGCTCCTGTCTACCATATAGGAGGTCCAGGGTTCAATTCCCGGGGCCTCCTGGTAAAAGGCGAGCTGGCCTGCACAGCGAGCCAGCCTGAGTGGAGAGCTGGCCCACATGGAATGCTGGCCCACGTGGAGTGCTGGCCTGCGCATGAGTGCTGACCCACACGGAGAGCTGGCGCAGCAAGATGATCCAACAAAAAAAGAGACACAGAGGAGAGACAATAAGAGGCACAGCAGACTAGGGAGCTGAGATGGCGCAAGAGATTGAGCGCCTCTTTCCCACTCTGGAAGGTGCCAGGATTGGTTCCTGGTGCCGCCAAAGGAGAAGACAAGCAGACACAGAAGAACACACAGAGAGCAGACAGCGAGCGCAAAACAACAAGGCAGGGTGGGGGTGAGGGTGGGGGTGAGGGTGGGGGATAAATAAATAAATAAATCTTAAAAAAAAAACAAAAAACTGACATTAGAGGCATATAACAGCAGAATTGAAATGACAGTAGAAAGAAAAAGCAAAGGCAGTGCTGAGAGGGAAATTTATAGCCCTTAATGCCTATATTAAAAAAAGATGACAGAGCTAAAGTCAAATATCTAACTGAACAACTGGAGAAACTAGAAAAAGAACAGCAAATCATTCCCAAAGCAAGAAAAAGAAAAGAAATAATAAAGATTAGAGCAGAAATAAATGAAACTGAGAACCAAAAAACAACAGAGAAAAATCAACAAAACCAACACGGGTTCTTTGAGAAGATTGATAAAATTGACAAACCCTTAGCTAGTCTAACAAAGAAAAAAAGAGAGAAGATGCAAATAACTAAAATCAGAAATGAAAGGAGGAAGTTATGACTGAACCCACAGATATAAAAAAGATCATAAGAGGATATTACGAGAAACTGTATGCCAACAAACTAAACAACCTAGATGAAATGGACAAATTCCTAGAAGCTCACAAACAACTTACACTAACGCTACAAGAAACACAAGAACTAAACAAATGAATCATATTTAAGAGATTGAATCAGTCATCAAAAATCTTCCAACAAAGAAAAGTCCAGGACCAGATGGCTTCACAGGTGAATTCTACTAAGCATTTTGAGAAGAATTAACACCCATCCTGTTTAAACTCTTCCAAAAAACTGAAGAGGAGGGAAAATTACCTAACATATTTTATGAAACCAACATCATCCTAATACCAAAGCCAGATAAAGATACTACAAGAAAAGAAAATTACAGACCAATCTCTCTAATGAACATAGATGCAAAAATTCTCAACAAAATACTTGCAAATAGAATCCAACAGCATAGTAAAAGTCGTATATGCCACATCCAAGTGGGATTTATCCTGGTATGTAAGGGTGGTTCAACATAAGAAAATCAATTAACGTAATACACCACATCAACAAACTGAAGGGAAAAATCACATGATCATCTGGATGGATGCAGAAAAGGCATTTGACAAAATCCAGCATACTTGATAAAAACACTTCAAAAGATAGGAATAGAAGGAAAATTTCCCAATAGATAAAGGGCATATAAAAAACCCTCAACCAACATCATATTCAATGGGGAAAGGGTGAAAGCTTTCCCTCTAAGATCAGGAACAAGTAAAGGATGCTCACTGTCACCATTGTTATTCAACATTGTGCTAGAAGTTCTAACTAGAGCAATTAGACAAGAAAAAGAAATGGCATCCAAATAGGAAAAGAGGGAGTAAAACTCACTATTCAAAGATGACATGATCCTATACTTAGAAAATTCTGAAATGTCTACGACAAAGCTACTTGAGCTAATAAATGAGTTCAGCAAAGTGGCATGATAAAGATAAACATGCAAAAATCAGGAATGTTTCTGTACACTAGTATTGAACAATTGGAGGAGGAAATCAGGGGGAAAATTCCATTAACAATAACAGCAAAAAGATTCAAATACCTAGGAATCAATTCAACCAAAGAAGTACAGGACCTATATGCAGAAAAGTATAAAACAATGCTAAAGGTAATCAATGAAGACCTAAATAAATGGAAAGACATTTCATGTTCATGGATTGGAAGACTAAATATCGTGATGTCAATCCTACCCAAACTGATTTATAGATTCAATGCAATACCAATAAAAATTCCAACAGCCTACTTTACAGAAATAGAAAAGTCAACTACTAAATTCATTTGGAAGGGTAAGTGTACCCGAATAGCCAAAAGCATTCTAAAAAAGAAGAGCAATGTGGGAGGAATTTCACTGCCTGACACTGAAACATATTATAAACATACAGTGGTCAAAACAGCATGGTACTGGCATAAAGATAGACACATCGATCAGTGCAACAGAATAGAGAGTCTAGAAATAAACCCTCACCTCTTTGGCCAACTGTTTTGTTTTTTTTTCCCCAAAGATTTATTTATTTATTCCCCCCCTCCCATTCCTTTCTTCCTGCCAACTGGTTTTTGACAAGCCTACCAAAGCCATGTTAACGGGACAAAACAGTCTCTTCAACAAATGGTGCTGGGAGACCTGGATATCCATAACCAAAAGAATGAAAGAAGACCCCTATCTTATTCCCTATGAAAGAATCAACTCAAAATGGATCAAAGATCTAAATATAAAAGCCAAGACGATAAGACTACTAGACGAAAATGTAGGGAAACATCTTAAAGACCTTGTGGTAGGTGGCAGTTTCTTGGGCAAAAGATCTGAATAGACATTTGTCCAAATAAGAAATAAAAATGGCAAAAAAACACATAAAAAAAGGTTCGACATCACTAGTGATAAGGGTAATGCAAATAAAAGCTACACTGAGATATCATTTCACAGCTATTAGAATGGCCACTGTTGAAAAGACAGAGAACAATAAATGTTGGAGAGGATGTAGAACACTTATTCACTGTTGGTGGGAATGTAGAAAGTACAGGCACTGTGGAGGACTGTTTGGCAGTTCCTAAAGAAGTTGAATATAGATTTTCCAGGGAAGCGGCTGTGGCTCAATCAGTGGGGCTCCCGTTTGCCATATGGGAGGCCCCGGGTTCGGTTCCTGGGGCCTCCTGGTGAGGGCGGGCCCGCCCGGGCGGCGTGGTTGGCTGACCCGGCGAGCGCGGGCAGCAGGGGGGGGATGAATGAATAAATAAATAAAATCTTTAAAAAAAAAAAAAGATTTTCCACATGACCTGGCAATACCAGTACTGGGTATATACCTGGAAGAACTGAGAGCAGTGACACAAGCATATATCTACACACCAATGTTCACAGCAGCATTAGTCACAATTGCCAAAAGATGGAAATAACCCAGGTGTCTATCAACTGATGAATGGATAAATAAATTGTGATGTATATACACAATGGAATATTATGCAGCTGTAAGAAGAAATGAAGTTGTAAAGCATATGACAACATGGATGAACCTGGAGGATATTACATTGACTGAAGCAAGCCAGACATAAAAGGACAAATACTGGATGATTGCACTACTATGAACTAAATATATTATGTAATCTCATGGAGTTAATAACTTGAAATGGGTCACCAGAAAATAGAATGAGGTTAGAGAATGGAAAGCTGAGGGTTAACTTGTGTAGAATTGGTAAAAAGGATGCATATCAATCTTTAGAAATGAATATAAAAGGTGAAAGCACAAAATAATGTTTGTAACTAGCAGTACTATTATGTGGGTATGACAGTGGTTTAAAGGGAAAGTCTAAGGCAATTTATATTACTAAAAGGAAAGATAGGGGGCAGATGTGGCTCAAATGGTTTGAGCATCTGTCTGCCATATGGAGGGACCTGGGATCGATCCACGGGACCTCCCGGTAAAATAAAAAAATAAAAAAAAAATATATAGAAGGCGCATGGGCTGCCAGGCTCTGTGTGCTGGTGAGCTGCCAGGCCCCGGGAGCCATGCAGCAAGATGATGACTTAACAGGAGAGAGACGCAGGGGAGAGACAAGACGAGACAATCTGAAAGCTCTGAAAACCAGGAACCGAGGTGGCGCAGGTGGCAGAACACCTCTCTCCTACATAGAGGTCTCCAGGATCGAATCCTGGTGAAGACTGGAGGAGGAGGATGAGAAGAGATGGCAGGAAACAGACACAGAGAATTGCCCAGCGAATGGACACAAAACAGCAAATGGGGAAGGGGCCTCCTGGTGGGGGCAGGCCCGCCCGCACGGCGTGGTTGGCTGACCCGGCGAGCACGGGCAGCAAGGGGGGGATAAATGAATAAATAAATAAAATCTTTAAAAAAAAAAAAAAAAGACTACATAGTGTATAATTCCATATGAAAGTCTTAAAAAGGGGAAACTAGAGTGATTGTCAAAAGTTTGGGGGAGAGGAGTGACTGCAAAGGGGCATGAGGGAACTTTTTGAGGAGATGGAAATGTTCTAAATCATGAATGCAGTGTTGGTTGCACAACTGTATACATTTTCCCAAACTCATCAAAATGTATATTTAAAATTGGTGAGATTTATTATGTATAAATTCTACCTCCATAAACCTAAACCCAAACAACTAGATTTCAGGGAAATGAGAACATGGGGGTGAAGACATGTAATTGAGGCACTCAGGGATAAAGGATAATGATGGCTGCATTGGCAGAGGGAAGGAGAAAATGAATGAATGAAGAATGAAGCTCCAGAGGTATCAGAATGTAATGCTGGGGCGATGGGACTGGCCAAGGTGACATGGCTTCAGTGTTGGGGGATCAACAAGCAAGAGTAGGATCCCAGGCCAGCAAGGCCCTTCTGGGGAGGAGGGTATACTCCACTCACCAAAAGAAGCCCCTATTCAATGTGTCATCATTCTACATGAAAGCAAAAAAAAGTTCAGCAGTGTGTGAGGGGGAATCAAATGCAGACGTGGTAACAAAACTAACAGAGAAGTCAGAACAGACATGTGAAAACATACCACGAGTAGGAATGAGACTGTTGGGAGAGAATGCTGAAGGCAAAGAATAATTAAGAGAGAGATACAAGTTATTCCAAGATCTAAAAAACTGATATTTGAGGAATAACACATGTGCATAAGAAAAGTACTATCACCTTAAAGTAGTTACACACACACACACACACACAGTTTTTTGCTGAACCAATTGAAGGTAAGTTGCAGACATTATGCCATTTTACCCTACATTCTTCAGCTTGTGTCTCCTGAGATAATCTCATATATGATCAGTGTCATTATCACACTAAGAAATGTAATACTGATACTATGCTATCTAATATACAACTAACAGAACATTTTCAGATTTCCCCAACTGTCTCAAACTGCCTTTTGTTGATTTTTGGGTCCAATCAAGGACCATACCTTGCATTTGATCACGGTATCTCTTTAGTCTTTTATGGAACTACAGAGCCTTCTAACACATTATGGACCTAGGTGCCTCTCACCATACATGTTCTACAGCTTTCCCTACCTTTCTGCAACTAGATCTCACCCCTTTCAAAGTGGGAGATGAACAGAATCTCGAAATCCTAAAAAAAAAATCAAAGGATATTCAATCCTCCAGACCTTTTTACTATACCACACTATTCTTCCTTTTTCTGCCCCCTTCTTCTAAATACCACCATGGGGGCAGGTGGTAGAACAAAATGAGGAGAAAAGCCTGTAAAAGGCGGGCTTTGGGGCCAGCTTCATCACGGAACCGGTCCTAGGGTCAATTCCCCGTTGAGCCCCCAGATTCTCTAAACCTCCACAATTTTCCACCAAAGCCCCATGTCGGGTATCTGGAGCAAGGGAAACACACACAGGGAAGCACCCCCAATCATCACTCTTACCCCACTGCCACCATGCAGCCCTTCCTCAGCTGTTCTGCACCTCCTACCTGATTCCATCCCATTAAACTTTTCCCAACAAAGACCAATCACCACCAGCATCCCCTGGGTCTCTATCCACCCCCAGCCAGCCTGTGGAAATGACTCAAGTGACCTGGTGGGAGCTGTCACAAACTTGTTCAGGATCCACTAAACTACAGAGCTCCTGGCACAGTGCTGGGTTTAGGGGTCCATTGGATCAAGTCAGGCTGCAAGGGCCATCTTTTTTTTTTTTTCCCTAAGATTTTATTTATTTATTCATTTATCTGCCTGTGCTCGCTGGGTCAGCCAACTACGCCGTGCGGGCGGCCCGCCCCCACCAGGAGGCCCCGGGAACCGAACCCGGGGACTCCCACATGGTAAACGGGAGCCCCACTGATTGAGCCACAGCCGCTTCCCAGCAAGGGCCATCTTGAGAGTACACCTGGGGCCCCCCTTGGAACTCTGCCCAATGGGAGCTGTTCCCCGGATGGGGATCCGTGGGTAACTGAAGTACTCACCTCAGAGTCAGTTTCCAGGGGACCCCGACTCAATTTATCCTCTGGGTTCTCTTTGAGGGGAAGGGCAGGATCCTGAGGGGATAGAGCTGGGGAAGAAGAAATGAGTTAAGCCACCAGACTCAGGCTGAGCTATAGTCCACCCCATCCCTGGAGGAGGGTCAGTGAGGAACCAGGAAGGAAGGTGGGGTGGGGAGTGAGCCTAATACTGGGCACAATCTGATACAGCAGCAGGGGTTATTTCTGTCAGTATCTCAGACACCCCAATTAAGGGAGAAAAACTGCCATTCCCTTCCTCCCATCAGCTGATCTGAGAGAGTTGGAATAAATGGATGTGAAGGCTGAAGAAACAGGAGACCGGGTTCTGCTGGGTGCTTCCAGAAAATTCGCCTGACCTCTCTGAGTGTCGGTCTCCTCGAGTGCAAATCGGCAGAACCCCTGACTAAAAGAGCGAAGCTGTACCTGTCTCCTCAGGGGCCTCCATGGAGCCCCTCGGCAGCGTCCCCGGGAGCAGTGGGCAGCTCTGTGGTCTCCTGGGCCCCAGGCCAGGCCCAGAGGAGCGGGTCCTACTCCTGGGGCTCAGGGACCGCGGCCTGCAGCAGAGCCTGGCGGGGCCGCAAACGCGAACGCGCACACACACTTTCAGCTGCACAATCACACACGCCGGGCCCCCTCCTCTGAGCCCCAGTTGGGGGAGGGGTCGGGCAGGCTGAGAAAAGGCGAACACAGCCTCAGACTGGGCTCACACACAAACACACACAGTCACACAAACACACACCATCACATCCATCCACGAGTCACACGCGCGCCATCATCCCCACCCTCACACGGAGACCCCTCCTCTAAGCCCTTGTTGGGGCAGGGGTCGGACAGACTCGGAAAACACACGCACAAACCCGTACTGGGCTCACACACAGGCACACACACGCACCATCACATCCGTCACACACTCCTCGGAGAGAACCCGCGCCGCGGGGACCAGGGCCAGGCCTCGGGCTCAGCGGGCGCGGAGCACGGCCGGAGACACGCCCCAGGACGGGGGGAGAGACAGAACTTAGGGCGGACGCGCGAGCGAGCGAACGCGTCGCGGGCCTCCCACAAAGGACAGCGACCGCCACAAAGAAGCAGCGGGGCGGCCGCGGCGGGAAGGTGCGCCTGCGCGGAGCCCATGTGAACTACAAGTCCCGGAAGTCTTTGCGCCGCGCAAGCGTCGACTCCGGGACCGACCCAAATGTGTCGCACAGTATTCTGGGAAATGTAGTTCCGGGGCTGGCTGCAGGGCTCTCAGACCTCGCCCCTCTTCGACGCCACCTTCCCTGCCGCGGAAGACGCGTGGTGTGTGCGTGCGTGCGTGCGTGTGTGTGTCCGTCTGTCTGTCTCTGCGGCGATGTGCCGGGGTGCTGCGTGGTGTGTGTGTGTCCGTCTGTCTCTGCGGCGATATGCCGGGGTGCTGCGTGTGCGTCTCACTGCGCGGGTGTGGAACGTGGGATTGCCCTATCTGTTCATCCACGTCTCCTCGTGGCCCACATCCAGCTTCGCAGGAAAAGTTCAACAACTCCGCCCTAGGATGCGAAGGTGGTGGGCCGGATCTAGAGGAATTTCCCAAGCGTTCTGTTTCCGTTGTTCCTTCTGGAGGGAGGCATCTGAGGCTCGTGGGGAAGGGTCCCCGGAAGAGAGAGAGCCCCAGCCCTGGTCTCATGCAGGCCAGGTGACCTTGACCGCGGGAGGGTGGCCCAGCCGTGGCACACTGCTCTCACACTAGCACCGAGATAATGCTAATAACAGTAACTGCCAATAATTATTGAGAACTGACTACGTACTAGGCACGGCTCCACGGGCTTGCCATGTATTATTTGGCAAAATGCTGCAACAGCCCAAGGAGGTTTGGTAACTATCACTATCTCCATTTTAAGGATGAAGAAACAGTTGTAGAGAGAGGTTAGGTGACTTATCCCAGGTCTCACAACCAGAAGGCAGTGGAGGCAGGCTTTGAACCCAGGCCTGAGTAACTCCAGAACCTAAATTCATTACCAGGTATGGAAGGACTGGTCTGGGATGGTGTAGGTGTAGACTGGAAGCCCCTTGGACTGCCACCTTGAACCCAGGTGGGGCTTTCATTTGACCTCTCTCACTGACACCTCGGTGGCTATTAGCATAGATGAGACTGTGTGCATCTGAGCCTCACAAGTTTGTGAGTCTGTGTGCTTGTGTGTTGGCATATGGTTGTTGGTTTACAGACCTGATCAGAGCATGAGTCTTTGTGCGTTGTGAATCTGTGTATGTCTTACAGGTCCAGGTCAATGACTATATGTCTGTATTTGTGTGCTCAACCACGGTATATTCATTTTTGACTTTGTGTGGCTCTTGCCTCACATTTCTCACCTGTGCCTGACTGTGTGTATCTCTGTGAAACAGTGTACACAGGTGACTCTGTGGGCCTGTATAGGGCTGCTGTCTCACAGTTCTGGTATGTGTCTGGATGTGGGCTTGTGTGCAGGCTTTTGTATATGGGAGTGTAACTTGTGTGCACCTGTATGCTTGCTTGTGAGTCTCACAAGTCTGGTGTGATTCTGAGTGTGTTTGCATGTGCCTGTTATGTCACAAGTCTGGTCTGAGTCTTTATGGATATATGCTCATGCATACTTGTGTCTTACTGTGGTCACACAGATCTGGGTGAATGACTATTTGTGCATTTGTGCATGTGTCCACTTCTATATGTTGCTGTTTGGGAAAGGATCTTAGTATCATCTATGTCTGATTGCCTGGGTGTGTTTTGTGTGTGTCTGTACTTATGTACAGGAGAATCTGTAGAACTGTGTGAATGCCTGTTTATGTTCCTCTGTATGTTACTCTGTGTGTGTTGACTCACAGAACATGTGTATGTCACGGTGGGTCTCACAGATCTGAGTGTGTGGCATTCTGTAAGTCAGTTTGAGCCCTGGAATTCTATATTGAGTGTTCTATCCACCTACCTCTCTGTCCCCTGCTCCACAAAACTAACAAGGCAGTAACAACAAGGATGTGTACAGCCTGAGAGAAGGGACTTAATGGAAGGGTGCTGATTGTAGAATTCTGGACCTGGACAAGACATTTAAATCAAGAATATTTAGCCCAAGATTCTCACTTAGATAGAAATACGTGCCAAGTCCTTCTCAGACTTCTGAGTACCTCATTCACACAAAATGCTGAGGGCTGATTAGCAGGGCTTTGTGAAGCTCCAAGGAAATATAGGTATGTAAGCCATTTTAAAGGCAAAAAGGATTTAAAAATGAAAGATTTTTAAATACCAAAGCACATTAATAATGTCTTCTAACATGAAATGTTTGATGTTACAACTTTAAAATGTTTTCGATACCTGTTCTAATAACGGCAGAGTAGCTGTGTCAGACTAGTCCACCTGCTAATAACGATTATAAACCTTGTATTGAGGAATAAATCTCAGGCAGAAAGCAGTGGTCTTAAGTGGGCTAAGGAAACAGATATCAGAGTTTGGAACTGTCAAAGTGGTTATAAAGTGAGAAGGAAAAAGCCAGGAAACAAGTTAGCCACATGGGGGGAAACCACAAAATAATCATAAAAAATTCAAATCCTTGAGTGACTCCTAAACTGCATGATTTCAAACAACCAGTGGAAAGCTTCAGCTGGAAAACTAAAAATCTGAGTGGTGATTTCAACAGAGTTTCGTTTTCAAATCACCCCAAGGTGATTTGGGAAGCACCTTGAGCTTTCCATTAAAACCCTAGAAGGTTCTTGCATCTTAGGACCACAGCCCAAGACTCAGGGCCACGCTTTTAAGACTAGTGGCAAAACTCATATGAACCTATCTTAACAAAGCCTAACAAGCTTCAACTGGATCAAGATAACATAACTGCCTGCCTGATTGAAACTCAACACTCTTTAGAAGAAGATAACAAAATCCAAAATCTCTACAAAGCATCATCCACAATGGCTAATATAAAATTGAAAATTACCAGACTTGCAAAACAGCCAAAAAAGTATGACCAGTATGTGGCAGTTTGATATTGTTTATGAATTCCAAAAATAGATATTGGATTATGTTTGTAAACTGGTCTCTTCCTCTGGGCATGATCAAATTATGATTAGGGCTTTTATTGGGCCCCATCAGTAGGATGTTGAGTCCCCTCCCCCGTGGTGGGCAGGGACTCACAGAGAAACTGCATGGCAGAGAAAAGAGATTGGAATTTTGAGCTGGAGCCCAGGAAGTAAACACACAGGAGAGAGCAGAGCAGCTGACCCCAGAGAGAAACTAGCCCTGGGAGAGAGATGAGACTTGTCCCAGCCTACAACTGATATTGGAAGAAGCTGGGACCATGGATCTTTAAGAGAAAGCCTGAACCCTTGCAGATGTCAGCAGCCATCTTGCTCCAACACGTGGCAACAGACTTTGGTGAGGGAAGTAACTTAATGCTTTATGGCCTGGTAACTGTAAGTTTCAATCTCAAATAAATACCCTTTATAAAACCTAACAGATTTCCAGTATTTTGTGTCAGCACCCCTTTGGGTGAATAATACAGAATTTGGTATGAAGGAGTGGGGAAGTGCTTTTGCAATTACCAAAATGCTGGAAAATTTTTATAAATGGGTAAGAGGTATTTTTTTTGGAGGAATTGTGAGATGTTTGATAGAAAAGGCCTAGAGTGCTTTGAAGAGACTTATGATGCCTTAGAAGTAAATGATGAAACTATTATTGGAGACTGGAGGAAAGGCAGTCTGTGTTTTAACGTTGCACAAACTTAGCAAGATTAACTCCTGATGTTTTATGGAAGGCAGAATTTGAAAATGGTGAGCTTGGGTATTTAGCTGAAGGACTTTCCAAAATAAACTCGGAAAATGTGGCTTGGCTTCTCCTTGCAGCTTATAGCAAAATGTGAGATAAGCTGAGGACTGAATTGTTGCGCACAAAGAAACCAGAAACTGATTCCAGAAGTTCCAAGTCTCTGGAAAGCAAGTCCCCAGAAGATAGTGCTCCATTTGAGGACTTAATTAAACTTGGAACTTGTAAATCAGGATTGAAGATGCAGTTATCTAGGAAAGACTTGTGGAAAGTCTTACTGTCTGATGGCTTGGCCCCCTGCTTCTTGCATGCTAAACCAACAATCTTTTTGAAAGAGCTGTATGAATAAAACCACTGTCAGCTTGGACTAAAAGGGACATGGAAGGGAGAGATTGAAGGGGAAATGACTTCAAGAGGAAAACCATGGAAGCTGAGATCTGGAATTAAGACATCACCTTGGGCCAAGAGAGGAACTCCACCCATGTGTACAGAGAGGGTGAGTTTGCCCCACCAGTGGAAGAGGTTGGATGTTCCCCGCCCCCAATGTTCTGGGAGTGTTTTGCTGCCCCAGGGTACAGAGAGGGTGGAGCACATTCCCTAAGGATTAGGGAGGTTGAGGTCACCACCCTATAGGTCTGAGTGGGGTGGGCCTTTCCCCCATGGATTAGGGAAGGCCAGGTCACCAACTCGTTGCTCTGAGAGGGTTGGGCCTGTATGCCAAAGGTTAGAGAGAATGTTGCCTTCACTTCACTGTACTAGGGGAGCTAAAACTTTACCCCAGAGGTCAGGAAAGGTATGGTCATCACCCCAAGGTACTTGGAGGGTGAAGTCTGGAGCTTGGTCACCACCCAGATGATTGATGAGGGTGGAACCAAGAAAATGGCCGTTGGGCAAGCCTGTGGAAGGGTGGGTCCCCATAAGGCCCAAGGGAAGAGAAACCATACTCTTAAGAATGACTCTCAGACTTTGAAATTGAATGGAGTATGCCCTGCAGGTTTACTGAACTGCAGAGGACCTGTAACACATGTTTTCCTCCCAGTTTCTCCTTATGATAATGAAAATGTTTATCCTTTGTCCATTTGTGTATTGGAAGCAGATAAATGGTTTTATAAGTTTCAGAGGTCTACAGCAGATGGGACTTTTAAGACAAACTGTATTTCTTTAAATTGATTATGATATGGTTTCGTACTTAGTATTGTTACTGAAATAAGGTTTTTAAAAATATTGTAGTATCTTTTTGGAATTCAGAGGATGGTATGTGGCAGTTTGATATTGCTTATGAATTCCAAAAATAGATATTGGATTATGTGTGTAAACTGGTCTCTTCCTCTGGGCTTGATTAAATTATGATTAAAGCTTTGATTGGGCCACATCAGTAGGACGTTGAGTCCCTGCCCCCTTGGTATTGGAAGAAGCTTGGACCACGGAGCCTTAAGAGGAAGCCTGAACCCTTGCAGATGTCAGCAGCCATCTTGCTCCAACATGTGGCAACAGACTTTGGTGAGGGAAGTAACTTACGCTTTATGGCCTGGTAACTGTAAGCTTCTACCCCAAATAAATACCCTTTATAAAAGCCAACAAATTTCTGGTATTTTGCATCAGCACCCCTTTGGCTGACTAATACACCAGTAATAAAGACAAAAAAGTCTACATAAGCAAACCCACAGATGACTCAGATGATGGAATTAGCAGAGAAAATGTTTAAAACAGCTATTAAAGTATGTTAAAGACTTTACAAGAAAAGATAGACAAAACAGAGAAATGGATGGGAAATTTAAAAAGAGAAATAGATCCATAAAAAGAACCAAATTTAAAAATTAATTATTTTACAGGTAAGTAGAAATTATTCAAACTAAGGCATAAAGGAAAAGGAATGAAGAGGGAATTAAAAAAAGAAAGAAGGCAGAACAAAGTACCTGAGATTTGTGGGACAATATCATATTATCTAACACCGTGGTTCTCCAACTCTTTGAGTCTCAGAACCCCTTTAAACTCTTTTTTCCCTTCTTCTACCCCCCTGCCACTGATAATTTCTAATCTATTTTCTGTCTCTGCAAATTTGCTATTTCTCATCATCTCTTATAAGTGATATCATAAAATATTGTCCTCTGTGACTTGCTTATTTCATTGAGCATATTGTTTTCAAGGTTCTTCCATGTTGTATAGTATGTCTCAGACCTTCATTCTTTCTTCTGGCCAAATAATATTCCATTGTGTGTATCACTATGTTTCGTTTATTCATTCATCTGTTGATGGACACTTAGGTTTTTTCCACATTTTGGCTATTGTGAACAGTGCTGCTATAATCATTGGCATATATTTTAGTTTTTTCATTGCTAAAGCAAATACCATGCATTGGGTTGGCTTATACAATGGGAATTTTTTGGCTAACAGTTTTGAGGTTAGGAGAAGTCCAAAATCAAGATGTCAGCAAGGCAATGCTTTCTCTCAGAAGACTGTGGCATCTGGGGCTGGTTGCCAGCCATCCTTGTTCCTTGGTTTCTCTGTCACATGCCAATGCACAGGGTGGCCTCTCCTTGCTTCCCCCTTCTCTTTTGGGTTCTGTTGACATTCAACTTCTGGCTGCTCCCTCTGGCGTTCTCTCCCTGTAAAGCCTTCAGTAATAGGATGGAGACCCATCCTGATTAAGTTGGACTACACCTAAACTGAAGTGACCTCATCAAAACGTCCTATTTTCAAAGATTCACACTCACAGGAATGGATTAAGTTTAAGAACATGTTTTTTCTGGGTACACAGTTCCAAGCCACGTGTTTTCACTCTCTTTGGCTATATACCTAGAAGTGGAATTGGCAGGTCATATGGTAATTCTGTACTTAACTTAATTGCCACATTTCTTCCCCCAGTGGCTACATCATTTTAATTCCCACTGACAGTGCACTAGAGTTCCAATTTCTCTGTATCCTCTCCAACACTTGTTATTTTCCTTGTTTTTTTTTTTTTTTTTTTTAATAATAATAGCCATCTTGTGGGTGTTAAGTGTTATCTTGTGATTTTGATTTGCAGTTCCCTAATGGTTAATTATATCAAACATCTTTTCATATGCTTCTTGGCTATTTGTATCTCTTCTTTGGAGGAATGTCTAATCGAACATTCCTGGCCTATTTTAAATTTTTTTTTTTTTTTTTGTATTGTAAATGGTCTTTATATATTCTGGATACTAAGCCCTTATTCAGTGTGTGATTGGCAACTATTTTCTCCCATTCTGTAGATTGTCTTTTTTTTTTTTTTTTTTTTCCCAAATAAAAGCTTTTATTTGAAGTACAGGTTTTTAAGGCATTTTGGGTATGAGAACAGCTCTCAGAACTATCACACTCATTGCTACTCACAGAATCACTGTTTCAAGTAAATAGGAAAACATCAACAACACAAAGAAAACTCAAACAACTCTCTATCTTAATTAAATCTTACACAGCCTTAAAAACTATGGGTACCTGTAATATGACATGGAAGACTACTGATGTATCCTAAATATTTTATTCTTATATTGCTTTAGAAAGTAAAAAAAAAAAAAAATAAGAAAAATACAATAAGTAAACTAACAATCATCCATATTTCCATCACTTTTCTTCATTTGGTAAAAAATAACATTTTTACTTTCAAATACTGTAGAGAATTACATCATCATCAAAAATAGTTGCTTTCAAATTAGGACTAAATAGGTTCTCTTTCCAAAAGTGGTTTTAGAACTTGCTTCCTTGAAAAATTCTCTTCTCTCAGCTTATTGTTTCCAGATTTGCTTCCTTCTCACAAATGCTGAAGGAGACTTAGGCAGCTGTTTAGCTTCTAAGTGCATTTCTTTGGTTCATGTAGTCAACTAAAGTGTCCAAGTTCAGTTAACTGAGGTGGTAAACATACAAATGTTGAGGATTCCACAGGACACTGAAGTCCCCAACAGATTGGAAGGGGTTTTTAACATTCCATTGATAACATGGGGTTTTGCATTTTTTAATCCCAACAGTTTTAAAATTGAGGATTTAATCCCTTAAGAGTAAAAATGCCTCCTATTGCATTCTTTTTTTTTCTTTAAAATTTTTATTTTGAAATAATTTCAAATGTACAGGACAGTTGCAAAATTAATACAAACAGCATACAGAGAACTCCAAAATTCCCCTACACCTGAGATACTCAGAACCACCAATTTTTAAAAAGATTTATTTATTTATCTCTCCCCATCCCCCATTGTTTGCACTCACTGCTCTCTGTGTCTGTTCGTTGTGTGCTCATATTCTTTTTAGAAGGCACTGGGAACCGAACCCAGGACCTCCCATGTGGGAGGGAGGCACCCAATGGCTTGAGCCACCTCCGCTCCCACTTGTTGTGTCTCTAATTGTGTTTCCTTGTTGTGTCTCTTTGTTGTGTCATCGCATTGCATCATCTTGTTGCTTCAGCTTGCTGCACCAGCCCGTCACATCAGCTCGCTTTCTGCTCTCTGTGTCTGTTCGTTGTGTGCTTATCTTCTTTTTAGGAGGCACAGGGAACTAAACCTGGGACCTCCCATGTAGTAGATGGGCACCCAACTGCTTGAGCCACATCTGCTTCCCCACTAATTTTTTAAATTTTTATTTTAATTATTAAAGAAGCTTTAGATTACTTAAATGTTACATAAAAAATATAGCGGATTCCTATGTACCCCATCCCTCCCTCTCCCACACTTTCCAACATTTACATCTTTCATTAGTGTGGTACATTTATTACAATTGATGAACATATATTGGAGCATTGCGACTAACCATGGGCTATATTTTACATTATAGTTTACACTTTGCCCCACACAATTTTATAGGTTTTTACAAAATATATAATGGCCTGTATCTATCATTGCAATGTCATGCAGGACAATTCCAATGTCCCAAAAATGCTCCCATGTTACACTTATTTTTCCCTCTCCCTCCCCTTAGAACCTCTGGTGGCCACTGCCTTTATATCAATGATACAATTTCTTCCATTGCTAGAATAATAAATCTATACCAGAATAATAATGTCTACTTTAGTCCATTGTTCATTCCCCAATCTTGAGGAGTTTGGGATGGTGATGATCAATTTGTTTCTGATGGAGAGGGGGCTTAGATCCCATGGGGCAGATGGATGGAACTGTCTTGCTTGCAGTTGTAGATACTTTTTGGGGATGGGTGTTGTCCATCATCATCCTTTTGTTAGAAAGCCACCAATTTTTTTTTTTTTTTTTTTTATCATTTTATTAGGAATAATTCCAAATGGATTATGAAGAAACTTATTCATTGAGTTTGATGAGTGTCCCAAAAACTCTTAATGAAATATGTTCACCAATAAACAAAACATCAGCAGAACTATCATATACTGGGCAAAGAGTCAGGCTGATACCAAAAGCAACATGCAACATAAAAAAAGATATAAAGGAAGACAATCTGCTGAGTATTAAAAACCATCTCAATATAAACTCTTTGCAACCAGCACAGAACTAATTAGCTATCAATTCCAACCCACACCAAGGTAAGTTTGGCTGATGGAAGCCAGGAGTCAATAATGGGAGAAAGAAAAAGTTCCTCAGTGCAAGAGATCTGAATAGTGTTTTGGAGCATTTCACTGGCTGGCACAAGCAGTATTAGAAAATCTTTTTGGCAAGGGAAAGCCACCAATTTTAACATTTTGCCACATGTGGCAGTTGAATTTATTTTATGAATCCCCAAAAGAGAAAGATTATATTTTCAATCGAAGCTATTCCTGTGGATGTAATACCTTTGATTGCATTAAATTCAATTGAGGGTCCTTTGATTAGATTACTTGATAAGATTGATTTAGGGCTTTCAATTGGACTACATCAGTGAGGCATGACTCGGGTTGAGTCTCCACCCTCTTGCTGGGTCTGATAAAAAAATATGGAGACAGACAGACAGAGACTGACACAGGAAAAGGAAGCCACCATATTTAGTCCTGCCACGTGAGAGAGGATGAGAGGATTGCTTAAGCATGAAGCCCCAAGAGGCTAGGCCCACAGAGCAGCTCAAGAGGAGACGGTGAGACCGGAGGGGAAGGCTGAGATCAGCGGCCATCTTGCTTTGCCATGTTCTGGGACAACAGAATCACAGCTGATTTTGGTGAGAAAGCACCTCTTATGGTGCCTTGGTTTAGACTTTTCACAGCCTTGGAACTGTAAGCTTTTACCGACCCATTTCTGGTACTTTGCATCAGCAGCCTTTTGACAAACTAAAACACCACGTGTATTAGTCAGGGTTCTCTAGGGAAACAGAATCAACAGGAGATATCTGTAAATAGTGTAAGATTTTATAAAATTTTCTCACATGACCATGGGGATACACAAGTCCAAATTCCTCAGGCAGGCTGCAAACCAGGGCCTCCAATGAAAGTCCTTGCTGAGTTCCCAGGAGACACTGGCTGTCCGAAGTCACGCTGGAAAATTCTCTCTGAATACTGAAATCATTTTCCCTTTTAAGGCATACAACAGATGGGATAAAACGTCACTCATGGCTGATGGCAATCTCCTTGGTTGATTGTAGATGTAATTAGCCATCAATGCAATAAACTCACTGGTGATTAAAGTCCATAAATATCCTTGTATTTCAGTTAGGCCAGTGTTTGCTTGACCAAACAACTGGGTTTAGACTTTTCACAGCCAGCACAATTACCTGGCTCAGTTGACACATTAGCCTAACCATCACACCACATTTGCTATATAATTCTGTCTCTGCTTCTCTGTCTCTCTGTATCTCTCCTGAACATTTGAGAGCCAGTTACACACATCATACTTCTTGAGCACATAATACTTCTGTGTACATTTCCAAAGAACAAGGATATTCACTTATGTAACCCCCTTAAGTGCAATGACCAGGCTCAAGAAATTTAAGGCTTACAGTCTATATCCCAATTTTTCATGTCCCAGTAATGTCTTTTCTAGTCTTTTCTCCTCCATTCTTAGATCCCATCTAGGGTCATGTATTGCATTTAGTTGTTATTGTTTCTTTCTTAAAATTTATTTCTCCCCACCCCCAGTTGCTTTGCACTTGCTCTCTGCTCTCTGTCTGTTCATTGTCATCTTGTTGTGTCATCATCTTGTTGCGTCATTTTGTTGTGTCTGCTCGCTGCATCAGTCTGTCGCGTCAGCTTGCTGTCTTGGTTCTCTTCTTTGGAAGGCATGGGGAACCAAACCTGGTACCTCCCATGTGGTAGGCAGGAGCTCAACTGCTTGAGCCACATCTGCTTCCCTGTCATTGTCTCTCTTTTCTTTTTTTTTTTAACTTAATTTTGTACATTTAATAATTGAAAATATAAACAATTAAAAACTAAAAAGTAAACACAGATGAATAAATATATACATTTCTCAATTAAATGTAATGGATACATATAAATGTTTTTTTTTAATCAAACAATATATTATACAATATATTTGGTTCATAGTAATGCATTTCATACAGTATTTAGTTGCTCTTTCTTTTTTCATTTTTTAAATTATGGAAACATATATACAACAAAAATATTCCCATCCCAACCCCTTCCAAGTATAACATTCAGTGGGGTTAATCATATTCACAATGTTGTAGTACCCTCACCACCATCCATTCCTAGAACTTTCCCTCCACCCCAAATAGAAACCCTATATCCATTTTGCATTTACTCCCCAATGCCCCTGCACCCCATCCCAGTAACCCATAGTCTACTTTTTATCTCTGAGTTTGCTTATTTTCTCGTATTTTCTTTTTTAATTACAGTAGGGTTTAAATTAAACATCCTAATTCTATAACAATCTTATTTGGTATGATACCTTTTAAATTCAATAGCATACACAATCTATGTTCCTATACACCTTTGTCCCCTGACCTTTATGTAGTTCTTGTCACAAATTATATATTCATATGTTATGAGTCTAAAACCATTGATTTTTCATTATATTTCATGCAATTGTCTTTTACATCATGCAGGAAATAAAAAGTTGAGTTAAAAACTAAAAGTATAACAGCACTGGTATTTATATTCAATCATGTTTTAATCATTACTGGAGATCTTTTTTTCTTCACAGGGCTTCAACCAATTGTCTAGTGTCCTTTCCTTTCAACCTGCAGAATTTTAGCTTTTCTTATAGAGGTAGTCTACTGGTGAAAACTCCCTCAGCTTTTGTTTATTTGGGAATGTCTGTCTTTTCCTCATTTTTGAAAGAGTTTTGCTGGATATACAATTATTGGTTGGCAGTTTTTTTGCTTTCAGTACTTTAAATATGTCATCCCACTGCCTTCTTGCCTTCATGGTTTCAACACTTAATCTTATGGAGACTCCCTTGTCAGAGACATGTTGCTTCTCTCTAGTGGCTTTTAGAATTCTCTCTTTATCTTTGGCATTCAGTAGTTTGATTAGAATATGCTGCTACATGGGTCTATTGAGGTTTATCCTGTTTGGAGTTTGTTGAGCTTCTTGGATATGTATATTCATGTCTTTTGTTAAATTTGGGAAGTTTTCAACCATTATTTTTTTGAATATTTTCTCTGCCTCTTTCTCTATTTTTTCTCCTTTTAGGGGGATGGAAATATTTTATATCTTGATTTAGCCACTGGTTACACAATACACATCAAACTGTATGGCTATAAAATACGTGCATTTTGCTGTATTGAAAATATGCCTCAATTTAAAAAAGCATGTTTCCTCTCCAAACCATGGTTCCCTAACAGCCAAGATAATCAGAATCCTGACAGAGAAGAAAGCAGTAACGGGACTTCCACAAGCCTCACTGCTCACTCAGCATAAAGGAGGAGAAGTGGACATAAACTAAGAAGCAGCATCTGCTGGGGACTCTGAGACGAATTACTTTGCTGGGAGCATAGGGATCATTGCTTCATTAATTATATACTCAAATGGCATTAGGTAGAGAGATTTTGCAAGAGATAAGCAACTCTATCAGATGTTCTTCTGTTGATTCTTGCCTCCCAGAAGGCTGTTGCTGCTGAGGGCAGAGAGGACATCTGGCTACTTGTGAATATGCCCTGCAGATGGAGAGTGATGCAGGCAGGCAGGAAGGGGGACAGGTTGGCCAGGGTTATGGAACAGAGAACACCCATTGCCCAGAAGGCCAAACCCATGCTGCTAACCCACAGGCGAGGTGCCCTGTGCTCTGGCCGGCTCATTGGGTTCTGTCAGGCCAGGTGCGCACAGAGAGCCAGAGGGACATACACCCTGCTGACACCCACAGATGCTTTGTGAGCACCGGGCTTTGTCTCAAGGTGAGGGGCATCCCATCTCCTCAGCCTCTAGACCACTGGGCAGGGCACAGGAAATGGTACAGAGGTGGGGGGCGGGGCAGGCTTCCCATTCTGGGCTCAGTTATTTGCCTAGTGACTGACTGAGGGCAAGAGGAAAAGAAACCCAGCAGAAATCATAAACGACAGGCTCCTGAGTGAGAGCACAAGCGCTCACCACTTCTTGGGTAACAAACCAGTCAGTGACTGCAGAGCTCTCCATTATGTTACTTCAGACCAAAACTACTTTGCACATTTTTTTTAAAGGCACTCTATATTTTCTGGCTCCTAGTGTTTTACCTTGATACACATATTCTTTTTTTATTTTTTATTTTTATTTTTATTTTTTTTCATCTCCTCTATTAACTTTAATCACATTTTCAACATGCAGCCAAGAATGAAGCTTTGACAGTAAGCCATAAATTTACACAGGCAAGCATTGTCAATTTTATGCAGTCGCAACACTGGGATAACCCAAGAGAGTTGGATATTTTCTTTCTTGTCCCTTTCTTTACTGCAGAGCAATAAAAAATATTTGAAAGATTTATCCATACCTCAAATTCATTTGCCATAAATCTCTTGAAAGTATTGCATTTAAATTTCCTTGGTTTTTGGCAAATAAAAAAAATCAATTTAGTTCTTTAATTATATTGTTAAATGTAGATTTTTAAAGATCACAGTGATGACAGAATTGGTACATGTTTCACCATAATATACCTGCTTATGAGAACAGACATTAACACTGAAAAGGATTTACATTTAACATGGATCATTTGCCACATGGGCAAACACTTCTGGTTCACTCAGAGCCAGATTCTTTATAAAGTTCCAGAGGGACTACTTGGCAGATTTTGCTGATTACTCATTAAACAGTTGAAACATGTATAGACAGTATTTTTTCCTATAAAGCTTACCCACAGCAAAACAGACACAAAAATGAGGTAAATACCATGGGCAAGATTACGGTTCTTGGAAAGACTAAAAGTCAAAATACATTTTTGGTAAACTTTTCCTTTTAAGCATATTTTAAAAGCTGAAAATATTAACTACTGGAAGGCCACAAAACTTTTTTTTTTTTTTTTTTTAAAGATTTTATTTATTTATTCATCCACCCCCCCCCTGCTGCTTGTGCTCGCCGGGCCAGCCAACCACGCCATGCAGGCGGGCCCGCCCCCACCAGGAGGCCCCGGGTTCGGTTCCCGGGGCCTCCCATATGGTAAACGGGAGCCCCACTGATTGAGCCACAGCCTCTTCCCAGGCCACAAAACTTAACAAGTGTGTCTTGCTGTCCAGTGAAACACATGGCATTATGCTGCACTGCAAAATCTGCAATATTTTTCAACAGGCAGTTCAAAGCCCAACACAGCCATCTCTGCCATTGGTGAGATAATGCTATGACTCTTGCTTCTGTTAAATGTGATCTCTGTTCCAAGGACAGTCATTTTTGTCTACATTTTTGTGGACTACATTCTTCCTATTGCCTGGGAAGCTATGGCTGGTAGCTGTTATACCTGCCTTTTAAGCTATAATAATAAACTAATACTAACCCTGCACAGGAATGAATTAAATTATTTTGCAGTAAGTCTATTATTAGAATACTCTGGACTAATCAGTGGTAAAGATACCAATTCTAATTAACAAAATGTAAATTTACCCCATTTTTTCCTCCTACTCTTACCCATCCAAATAATTATATACAGGCACTTAAGAGCTAGAAAGATACAGCACTCTTTTCTATTAAACGTTTCATCAGGACTCCAGTAGAAGTTTCTTTCTTCTGATGTAAGAGTGCCATTGAATGTATTGCTAAGCTTGAGGCAGAGCTTAAATGGTTTGGTGGGAATATTTTTTTGGAGGGGTGATGTCAATATTTTCTCATTAGTTTGTTATTGTTGTGGTTCAAGTTCTTAAAAGGTTGAAAATTTTGCTAGGTCCTTCTCCATCTCAGCATATTGTTCTTTAAGCCTCTCCATGGCTTTTTTTTGGGCTCTTCATCCACTTCAGCCTGTTTATTGTGTTGCTCTTTCACGAAATCTTCCCACTGGACTGCATGCTGTTTTTCACTAGCTATTAAATGCTCACTATGAATCTTTTTCTGTTCCTGCTCCCTCTGTTGGAGTCTACAGACTGAGTGATTAGCTGCTTGCAATCTCTGGAGAACTTGGCTTAAGTTGTCCTGCATTGTCTCTCCACATTTGGGAAGAGTCTGTTCATTTGTTTTGTGGATCATATTCTTCAAATTTTCAAGAACTCTCATTTCTCGAAGACCACGTTTTTCTTCAAATTCTTTCACAAAATAACGGGTTTCACCTTGGATAATTGGTCTGTGATCTAAAAGCCTTGAATGAATTTCTCCAAGATCCTTGATAATGAGGTGCGCCGGCGAGCTCGCGGTCCCCAGTGAGTCCCTCTTCTTGCCGCCGCCGCCCAGGGCGGCCTCACAACCCGCCTCTTTTTTTAAATAGGCATTTAACTATAGTATTTTCTTCACTTCAAATCTTTTCTTCCTTCCTAGTTGTGTAAAATCTCCTGGGAGTACTTACAATACACTGCCTCTGTCTTGAGCTAGACTGAGTGGGTTTCAACTCCTTGTAACCTGAATTGACCCAACTGGTATAGCATATTTAGAGCTCTGCTTTCTTCATTTTGATTATTCAATGAATAGTGAATAAGAGATTTTAAAGTTATCTTTGCTATTCAGGGAACAAGGATATTTCTTCAACATAAAATAGAATATCTGTCTTAAGCAGCAGTCAACATTCTAACAGCAAAATACTGATGGGCTTTCCCTTAAAACCAGGAACAAAGCCCAAATGCTGGTCATCACCATTATTTAATATGATTCAAGAAGTTCAAGTAAACACAATAAGATGTGAAACAAACAAAAAGATTAAGTTTTAGAAAGGAATAAACAGAATTATCATTATTTGGAAGAGAAACTAGAAAACCCTAGAGAATTGATGAAAAACGATTGGCTCTAAAAAAAAAAAAATTCTACCTGAGTTTGACAGGTACAAAATTAATACATGCAAATAGTCAGCATTTCTACATACCAGCAATAACCAGTTAGTAAATAATACAACCAAAATTCATTCACAATAGCACAAAATGTCTAAAAATCTAAAAATGAATTGACAAGAAATATACAAGATCTTTACTAAACAAATTATAAAACTTAACTGAGTAATATAAAAGAAAACTTGACTAAATAAAGATAAATCACTTTCCTGGGTGAAAAGACTCAATATATAGATTGAAAAATATTTTTGGCTGTTAAATGCTCCTTTATTGAAATATTTTCCATTGAGTTCTTACCTAACTGGGTATTCCACTGTGCCACTGTTGATGTCATCTATAATGTCACAAGGGTGGCAGTCATCCACATTGCAGCCCACAGACTGGGCAGTCTCCAGAATCTCTTTACAGGTTCCAGAAAGTTCTCTGCCTGATATTGGTGCTGCATCTGTTGGTCAATGTTGACAATCTCGTCCACTGTACATAATGTTTTTTTCTGCTTCTTTCTGTCTCTGGGTGGTTCCTTAGGGGCTTTGATGATCAGGGAGAGGCAGAAGGTATCCCCTCCATCTGGGCTTGTCTGTTCTGAATAGTCACTTTCACCATAATCCTTAGACCCTTCCAGTTACCTGCTGTCTTGACCATATCATCATTGCCAACCCTTTTCTGGAGACAGATCCAGTCTTGGGGGCAGATGTGGCACCAGCTTCCCCACCAGTGCACCTCAGGTCCTCGACTTTGATTTTGCTGGGGTCAAACTTGGGCGCCATGGCAGAGGTAGCTGGTGTTGGATAAAATCAGATGCAGTATGACTGAAGAAAGTTGCACCTTGGCCTCCTCCGAGGTGAAAGTTGAAAGAACGGATTGAATTTTAAAATGTATTTTTGGGGTTCTTGATCCTGGAATTTGTCTTGAAGAATAATCAAGAATTGATGTTTTGTTTTTAAATAAAATAAAGAAAAGCGGTCTTGAGATCACTATAAATATACCATGATTTAAAGCATATGGTGTCATTTGAATAGATAAAAGATAGACGTGTGAGTGGAATAGGATGAGAGCCCAGAAACTGATTTGGTGCATATATATGGCACCGGCCAGCTCTCCTGCATGGACCAGCACTCCTGCCCTGGCCAGCTCTCCTGTGCAGTCCAGCTCTCCGCTCAGGTCAGTTCGCCATGCAGACCAGCTTGCCTTTCACCAGGAGGCCCCAGAAAATGAACCCTGGACCTCCTATATGGTAGATGGGCGCCCAATCGCTTGAGCTACATTTCCCTACAGAACTTTTTAGAATAAAAGTAACGAAGAGGGGAGAGGATGTAGCTCAAATGGTTGAGTGCCTGCTTTCCACGTTCGAGGTTCTGGGCTCAATCCCCAGTACCTCCTAAAAACAAACAAGCAAATGGAAAAAACAACTCTCATTGAGGAGTGGATATAGCTCAGTGGTTGAGTGTCTGCTTCCCATGTACGAGGTCCTGGGCTCAATTCCCAGTACCTCCTAAAAAAAAAGTAATGAAAACTCTTAGGAAAAAGATTAATGGATTTGACAACACAGCAGCTTAGAACTCAATATCAGCCAAAACTCATCATAATCAAAACTAAAAGAGAGAAAAAAAAAATTCTTGCCCATCAAAGGATATTATCAAGAAAGTGAAAAATCATGTATCTCCTAACAGTTTAATATCCAGGGTATATAAAGAGAAATGAAAATTAAAACTAAAATGAAATATGACTTCACATTTACTAGGATGCTATTAAAAAACTGACAATAACAAGTATTGTTGAGGATGCAGAATAAGAGGACCTTGTACATTGCTAGCGGGAATGTAAAATGGTACAGTCACTGTGAAAAACAGTTTAGCAGTTCCTCAAAAAGTTAAACTGGATTATCATATGACCTGGCAATTCCACTTATAGATATATAATCAAAGACAATGTTCATAGCAGCATTATTCACAATATCCAAAAGGTGGAAGCAACCTAATTGTCAACAGATGAAGAGATAAACAAAATGTGGTATATCCATACAATGAAATATTATTCAGTCTTAAAAAGGAATGAAGTTCTGATATATACTATAACATAGATGGACCTTAAAAATATTAAGTCAGACACAAAAGGACAATTGTAGATTCCACTAATCTGAGGTATCTAGAATTGGCAAATTCATAGAGACAGAAAGCATAGTGGTTACCAGAGGCCATGGGGAGGGAGGTGTGGGGAGTTATTCCTTAATGGGTACGGTTTCTGTATGGCAAGAGATAGTGATGATCATTATACAACATTGTCAATGTACTTAATGCCAGTGAATTGTACACTCAAAATGATTCAAATGGATTTATGTTATATCTATTTTACCACAATAAAAAAGGTATAAAAGTGAAAAATTAAAAGGAGCTGAGAAAAAGGAATGAAGTTCTGATACATGGTACAACATGAATACACTTTGAAGACATCATGTTGAGAGAAATAAGCCAGGCACAAAAGGTCACATTGTATGATTTCACTTACATGAAATACCTAGAATAACCAAATTCATAACAGAGACATAAAGTAGATTACTGGGGAGTGGGAGTGGGGAATGGGATGTTAATGATTAATGGGTACAGTTTCTCTTTGGGGTGGTGAAAAGGTTTTGGTAATGAGTGGTGGTGATGGTAGCACAACTGCAGAAATTGGTGCTCTGAAGAAAAATAAATTAGGGTAAAACAAGAGCATGCTATAACAGGTAGAAAAACCAAGGAAGCTATAAAAATGTGCTTTTAGAAATTGTAACAAATGTCCCACACCAATGCAAGGTGTTGGTTTTAGGGTGATGTATGGGAATCCTGTATTTTATGCAAGATTGTTCCATAAACCCACAACTTCTCTAATAAAGGAGAACATAAAAATAAAATAAATAAATAAAAATCAAGGAAGACTTCCATGAGCAGAAACTTGAATGAGAAATGCCTATGGCTATCTGAGGGATGAGCATTCCAGGCTACAAACTTTGGCACTTTCAAGGTTAGCCAACGCAGAGTAAGAGGGGCAGAGAGTAATAGGAGATGAGGTGGCAGAGGCACGTAGGTCTAGAGCAGCAATGTCCAGAAGTGTAATGAAAGGCACATGAAATTATAAACGTTCTAGTAACCAAACTAAAAGAGAAACAGGTGAAATTAATTTTAATAATATAGTTTATATAACCCAATATAGCCAAATCATTTCAACATGTAATCAATATTTTAAAAATTAATAATCATATTTTACATTCTTTCTTTTAAAAACTAAGTCTTCAAAATCTGATGCATTTTCAACTTGCAGTTGATCTCAATTCTGACCAACCACATTTCAATTTTCAACATGTAGACCATAGTGGACAGCGCAGGTTTATATTGTATGATCATTGAAAGTTCATCTTCTTTTTAATTTAAGCATATGGTGTGCTATTACATGATCTTACAAAATAGTCTATCAAGTGAATGTACTAATGTTCAGAAACTAATCATGCATAGTTAGATATTTATCGCTTTTCATTTTTACTACTAACACTGCAATAAAGAGTTTTAAGCATAATACATTTTCTGTATTTAGGAAGAAGTCTTAGTAATTCCAGAAGGTAAATTAGTGGTCAAAGAGTATAAACACTTTTAAGGTTCTTGGTACAAATCAACAAAATGTGACCCCTGATCTATAGTATTTAAAGCTATGTCTTTTAAACTTTTATAAAGTGGGACATCAGATTTGAGATATGAACCTCATCTCCTTATATTTAACATCATTTCTAGATTCAATTTAATGTATAAAAAGATCTAGCTTTGATTTCTGACTTCATAGTTTTTTTAAATGTTACAGGTTTCCCTCAGTGTTTTTAATTTTTAGTAAGATATGATATTACACTAAAAGTTTGTACATTTCATAGAATTTTCTTCATGAAGAACATGAATGCATGACATACCAGAAATGAAATATTCCCACAATAATTATATTTATAAATGTTCACTCTTTATTAATTTATTGATGTTGAGGAATGCCTGTGTTGATGAAATATTTTCCATATTAAATACCTATGTTGAATCTCTCACCAGTCTGAATTTATGTCTGGCACAGTCTTAGGGTTTCTTTCTCTTATGAATCCTTTAATGTTGAGCAAGGTAGGCATTTACAGTGAAAGCTTTCCCACATTCCTTACATTCATAGGGTTTTTCTCCAGTGTGCATCCTCTGGTGTTAAGTCAGATATGCATTCTGACCAAAAGTTTTCCCACACTCATTACACTGGTAGGGTTTCTCTTCAGTATGAGTTCTCTGGTGTTGAATGAGGTGTGTACTTCTGCTGAAAGCTTTACCACAAATTTCACATTTGTAAGTTTTCTCTCCGGTATGAATTCTCTGATGTTGGGTAAAGTGGGTATTCCACTGGAACACTTTCCCACATTCATTACATTCAAAGGGGGTTTCTCCAGTATGAATTCTCTTATGTTGAGTAAGGGATGACTTATGACCATAGGCTTTGCCACATTCAGTACGTTCATAGGGTTTCTCCCCAGTATGTGTTCTCAAATGTAAAGTAAGCTGAATGCTCTGGGTAAAGGCTTTCCCACATTCTTTCTATTCAAAGGGTTTTTCTCCAGTATGAATCCTCTTATGTTGCATTAGGGATGAACTATGACTATAGGTTTTACCACATTCAGTACATTCATAAGGTTTCTCTCCAGAATGTGTTCTGAGATGTAGAATAAGTTGAATGTTCTGAATAAAGGCTTCCCCACATTGATCACACTCATAGGGTTTCTCCCCAGTATGAGTTTTCTGATGAAGAGTAAGATGTGAACTTTGGCTAAAGGCCTTCCCACACTGATTACATTCATAAGGTTTCTCTCCTGTGTGAATTCTCTGGTGCTGTGTGAGGCATGTACTTTGGCTAAAGGCCTTTCCATATTCTCTACACTCATAGCGTTCCTCTCCATTATGAGTTCTCTGATGTAGAATAAGGGATGAGTCCCAGCTGAATGACTTTCCACATACATTACATTCATATGGTCTCTCTCCTGTGTGACATCTTTCATGTTGTATAAGGTGCATTCCCTTGCTGAAAGATTTTCCACAATTTCTGCATTTGAAGGACTTTTCTCTAGTACCAAACTTCTGATGGCTAATAAGGTATGTATTATCTCCAGTGTGAGTACTCTGGAGTTGAGTGAGATCCAAACCACAGCCAAAGTATTTCTCACACTTATCACATTTGTATGGTTTTTCACTTGTGTAGATTTTCTGATGATTACTTGGATCTAGATTATGTGAAAAGCTATGGTCATCACTGTCATCTTTTTTTTTTTATTTTTATTTTTTTAAAGATTTTATTTATTTATTCATTTATCCCCCCCTTGCTGCTTGTGCTCGCTGGGTCAGCTAACCACGCCGTGCGGGCGGGCCTGCCTTCACCAGGAGGCCCCGGGGAACCGAACCCGGGGCCTCCCATATGGTAAACGGGAGCCCTACTGATTGAGCCACAGCCGCTTCCCCACTGTCATCTTTATTCACTATTTCCTCTGAAGGAATTTTGTTTTGAGTAAAAAAGTTTGGTTGAAAACTAAACTCTTCTTCAAATTCATTATATTCATGAATGTTCTTCTGAGTCAGCCTCTTCTTATGGGTAAATGTCACTTGCCCTAGATATCTTTGTAAACTATCAACAGATTCTGGAACTTCTCTTTTAGAGTAACAGAATCCATTCTTTTTATCTTTGTTGATTTTCATGGTTTGGAAAAATTCTTTAAAAATGACTTGCTTTATATTTGGCTCTTTTGTTCTAGATCTGCTTTCTCGGTCTGAAAGAAATAAAAAATGGAGGGTATTTGAACCTTTAGAGAGCCAGAAAGTGTGATCTAGTCAAAGTCACATATAACTTATATATGTTACTATTACTCTTATTCTTTGATTTCCCAAACAGAGGTATGGGACTTTGGCTGATTTCAAATATGTCGCATGAGCCTGGAGCCACTGTAACAAAGAGCAAGCAAGATGTGAACAGTAATAAACAAGTAGTTCTGAGGATAAGAGGAGCATATGAGGAATGCCCTTTTGAAATGATTGAAGTGTGAAAACTGGGACACCAAGAATGGACAAGAGATGGTGATAAGGGAAATTCACTAGAAGAACCAGTAGAGGAAAAGCAGATCAGGGTATAAAGCTGATCTGCCACAAACCTGGATCACCATGAAATGTCATAATTAATATCTCAGGCTTCAGCCTCACTCCCCTATTTGTCCATCTTATAAGTTGCTGCAATTAATTTTCCTAAACACCAATTCACCAGATCTGTAAGGACATCCCATTCCACCCAATATCCGGCCACTATCAGAGGTGACTCTGCAGCCAGTGCACTGCTGTTCTCCATTTAACTTCAGCAATTTATCCATATGTCTGAGCCAAAGGATGCTGGCCTGAAGCAGAAAGATGTAGAGGCCAGAAACTATGCCATCCCTGGCTCCTATGTTCTGTTCATTCCTGCTGATGACTCAGCTATATAATTTTTAGAAGTTTACAACTCTCCCTTAAATATGCGGTGTCTTTCCTAGTTCCAATTCCCCATGAGAGATGCTCCCCCCATCCCCTGCATTTGGAAATCTGCACAAGCTTCAGTCAAAAGCATATTCTGCACCCAGTTCAGCTCATTCTGACTTTCAGATCCCATTGGCATGTGATCAAGCATAACTGTGCATTGAAAACCAGAAGTTTTGGGTTTACATGTATAATATTTAATGTCTTTTGATGGTAAAATCTTGCCTTCTGAACTGAATTCTGTGCTTTTCTAGAGGAGCATCTGTGTCCTATTTCTTTGAAATGTTTCTTGAAAAGGTACTTAAGAAATGCTTGGTGGATGAATGTAAGGAATGAAAAGCAGAATGGAGGAAGGAAGAGGGAAATGCCCCACTTTCAAAGTACTGCAGAGGGGCCGGCATGCTCCTCAAATAGGAGATCAAGACACACATCACAGAATTAACAAGCAATGAGCAGAAAAGGCACATATAGCATCCACTACAGGTGAGGGGACATGCAAGGACGGAAGGCAAGGAACAAAGAGCTCAAGTGAAATGGAGAATATGTGCCAGGACTGGCTGAGATGGAAGGTGGTGGCCATGGCTTACAGGATGCTTCTAGGTGAGTCAACCAACAGCAGTATTCAAGGGGGAGTGAAGGGAGCAAGAAGGAATCAAGAAATCTATCCCAATGGACATGATCACCTGGGCAGACAAAGGAGGTAGCAGTGTCTGGGTGATTCTATCAGAACCAGGAGACAGAAGCTATGGGATGCGAGGGATGGGGCAGGGTTACCTGAATGATGGCTTTTTCTCCTAAAGTTGAAATGACAACTGAGGATCCATGTGGAGATGTGAGAGCAGCGGAAAAGGCAGGGCCAGAATGCCAGGAAGACAGAGGAGTCGGGTGCAGCTTGGCAAGCCTTCGGTAGTCATCAGAAGGCCTTGAAGAGTATGAGGGGCACAGAGAGGAGGAAAGAGAACAGAAGTGGGAGATTCAGGATGACTATTGAATGAAGTGTGCTGTCAAGGAAACCTAGGGAGGAGAGGGCAGGGAGATGGCAAGAGCCACATAGAATTCAGGAAAACTAGGACTGAAAGCATCTCTGGATGTGACTAGACAAATGGTGCTCAGCACAGAGAACTTGACAGAACAAAGTATGAGAGAAGGCTGATGGCTGTGGAAAATGCATGTCAGGGGGAACAGAAAAAGGAAGGAGATGAAAGCATTGTCTTCATCAACCTAGGACAAGAATGCTGGACAGCGAAGGGAAGGAGTCTGCACCAGAGAGAAGGTGAGAGGTAGCAAAGGGCAGCCTAGGAGAAGGCCTGTGAGGGTTCAGAGCACAAGTGGGAATGCACCTTGCAGAAGAAACCCAGTTAGGAGCCTGAGAAGGTCCACACGCAGAGAGAGGTACCCAGAGGCCAGGTGGTGGCACCTGCCTGTTCCTGACTGCCAGCCCTGATCCCCACCCCCACCCCCACCTGCAGAAAAGGGCTCAGTGATCAGTGTTCCTAGAAATCACTAGCTGGCTGGACAGTCTTGGGCATGAGCCCCAAGACCTCATTCCTGCTTGTTCACTTGAAGAGGAGCCCCTCAGGATTTTCCTCCACACCATCCATTGTGATTCTCCTTGCTGCAACAGGGAGATTTCATCAGGCTTGGAGTCCTGGTACCCTACCCAGGAGACACAAGAAGTTCAGGTGTCAGAGCTGGTGACAGGTGAGAACTCAAGACCCTACCTCCTTCATGGCTTTGCCTTCAGGCCTTTTGGAACAGGAATGACTGGGAACCTCAGGTGGGTGGCTCAGCCTCCCACTCCCAACCACACAGAAGACAAGCAGCAGAAAACAGTGTGAGCCGGTGTCCTAGGGAGCATTTGACCCTGAGGTATGGACATCAGAAATATTGTTCCATGATTCAGAGGCTTCAGGGATGTGAGACTCAAGGGTTGGGTCGGTGGAGAAGAGAAGGCAGCCTCCTCATTCTCCAAGACAAATGGGCAGAGAAGGGTACACACAGGCCTCCAAGGGTGAGGAGCTCAAAGTGCCTCTGCAAGCCCAAAATCTGTATGTGCTTTCTGCTGCATCTTTTAAAATCATGCACATCATAATCTATAACATACCCGTATTTACTTAATATAAAAACAATCATTTACCAGTAAAATTACTTAACTCCCCCTTCCCCCATCAGCTAAGCAGACACCCCGGGAAGTGGGAGCCCCCATGTTGGCTCCCCTGGGAACTGCCCTTACCTAGGGACATCAGACTCTTGTAGTTCTCCAGCATCACCTCTTGGTACAGGGTCCGCTGAGCAGAGCCCAGGTGCTCCCACTCCTCCCGTGAGAATTCCACAGCCACCTCCTGGAACATCAGTGGTTCCTGAGACATTACACACAATGGTGCTAGGCAGCGGGGATGCCTAACATATCACAGTGTGGCCAGGGCTGGTCCTGCAGGCACATAGAGATGTATCAAAGAGATAGGTGGCAGATATCAGTCTGAACACTAAACACTGGTGACGTTCTCACTCAGCGCCAGAACAAGACAATAATCCTGAGTTTTGCTACTCTAGAATCCTCCCGGAAGTTCTAATAAATGTAGTGAGACAGTCTAACAGGTTAAGAAATGAACTAACCTCAGCTAAAGGCACCACTTGTCAGAATCTTAAGAACACCATGTTGAGGGGAAAAAGTAAATTGTAGATAAATACATGAAACATGTATTTATTCAGGTTTCAAACATGCAAAACCAAACAACATATTGTGTAGGGATATTTGTGGTAAAACTATAAAGAATAGCAAGAAGATTCCTATGAATTGCAGGATAGAGGTTATATCTGGAGGAGAAGGGGAAGGCTGAGATGTTTAAGGACACACTATGTCTTGAGCAAGATATGGATCCAGATGTGTCTGTTATATTATTTTACATTATGTATATGTTATCAATATTGTTTTGTATCTATACAATATGTAATACAGTTGTTAGAAAGAGAAATGGGATATAGTGATTGGAAATGAGAGAATATAAATTTATTCCAAGTCAATTAATAAATTAAATGCAAACCCAAATTAAATATTTGGGATATACTTGTTAGAACTTAATAGAATGATTCTAAAATTATTCTTGAAATATAAACAGAGAAGAGAATGTACGGAAATAAAAGAGAAAAAAATCCCCATCTCTATAAAGCAATAATAAAAACATGCTGTATTAGTCACCAGGATTCATGGGTCCAGGAATCAAGGGGTGGAAATGGGAGTGCCACCACTCACTATTACCCCTAGTGACCCACTAGGAAAATTTTTGCTTCTTGTCCCTGCAACCTTAAGTCCACCCCTTGTCAACTTGGCAACCATACACATTACCCTAAACCATACTTAGTCTCTAAGTAAAAACAATAACAGACAAGCATACATATATATTTCTGCCTAACAATGTTCAACTCCCCTGCGTACAACTGGAAACGCATTAATTTCCCACAGAATAGGGTGCAAGTCCTTGCATAATATTCACTCTTAAACTTGACATCCTTAAATATTATGACGTGAAATTAATACAACTTTTCATATGATAGGGGAAAAGGTTGGGGAAGAAAATGAAGAAATTCGTTTTGTGTACATATACAATCATACTCATAATGAAACAAGGAAGAAGCTTGTTTCTATTACAGTCCTCGTTTCTGTAACTGGTCACATGGTCGAAGTTCATATTTGTCATTACCTTCTTCCACTACCCATTCCATGTTCCTGTTACCTTCAGCAAGCACTTCAGCTGGCCGTGGTTCTTTGCCTGATGGGGTGACCCAAACTTTCATTCCCAAAGATTCTGGGCCATTGTTAGTCCTGCTTGAATTGGTTTGTTGCAGTTTTCCATTGACTTTAATCACAGGGCATGGGCAGTACTAGGAGACGCCCTAGAGGATCTCCTGCATTCCAGGCAAACTCTTCTTTACCCCCATTATGTAGATGTAGTCCTATTTCCCCTTGATAGTCAGGATCAGTCACCCCAGCCAGTACAGTAATTCCCTTCTTTGCCTGTTGATTCACAGGTAAGAGAAGCCCAAAGTGGCCAGGTGGCAGTCTTAACTTCCAGTTCAATGGAATCATTGTTGTGTTCGCTAGTGGCAGCACTCCTCCATTTGGGACTAAAACCTGTAGACCAGCAGAGCTTAAGGTTGCAGGCACAGGAAACAAAAATTTTCCTAGTGGGTCACTAGGGGTAATAGTGAGTGGTGCCACTCCCATTTCCACCCCTTGATTCCTGGACCCATAAATCCTGGTTATGGGAGAAACAGCACCATAGAGAGGATGCTGATTTAGAGCATACACAGCGTCCTGGAGAACATTGCTCCAGCCCTGCAAGGTACTGCCACCTAGTTGGCACCATAATTGAGTCTTCAAAAGGCCATTCCATCGTTCTATTAATCCAGCTGCTTCAGGGTGATGGGGACCATGGTAAGACCAGTGAATTCCATGGGCATGTGCCCATTCCTGCACATCATTTGCTGTGAAATGGGTTCCTTGATCAGAAGCAATGCTGTTTGGAATGCCATGGCGGTAGATAAGACATTCGGTAAGTCCACAGATGGTAGTTTTGGAAGAAGCATTGCGTGCCAGAAATGCAAACCCATAGCCAGAGTATGTGTCTATTCCAGTTAAAACAAATCACTGCCCCTTCCATGGTGGAAGTAGTCAACCTGCCACCAGGTAGGAGGCTGGTCACCTCAAGGAATGGTGCCATAGCAGGGGCTGAGTGTGGGTCTCTGCTGCTGACAGATTGGGCATTCAGCAGTGGCTGTAGCCAAATCAGCCTTGGTGAGGGGAAGTCCATGTTGCTGAGCCCATAAGTCACCATCTGGTTAAGTTTACGATAATCTACTGTCATCCTCCAAGATACATCTGTTTTCTGCACAGGCCAAATAGGAGAGTTGAATGGGGATGTGGTGGGAATCACCACTCCTGCATCCTTCAAATCCTTGATGGTGGCACTAATCTCTGCAATCCCTCCAGGAATCCAGTATTGCCTTTGATTTAGAACTGCAGGGGCAGTTCCAGAAGCTTCCACTTGGCCTTTCCAACCATAATAGCCCTCACTCCACAAGTCAGGGACCCAATGTGGGGATTCTGCCAGTTACTGAGTATGTCTATTCCAATTATGCATTCTAGAACTAGGGAAATAACCACAGAATGGTCCAGGGACCCACTGGACCCACTGTGAGATGGACCTGAGCTAAAACTCCATCAATCACCTGACCTCCATAAGCCCTGACTCTGGTAGACCACAGTGACGTTTTGGGTCTCCTGGAATTAATGTGACTTCTGAGCCAGTGTCTAATAATCCCCAAAATGTCTGATCATTTCCTTTTCCCCAATGCAGTTACTCTGGCAAAAGGCCGTAGATCTCCCTGGGAAAAGGTGGGAGAAAGATTAACAGTATAAATTTTGGGCAGTTTAACAGGATCCTTCCCCAAGGGGACCTGGCCTTCTCATTCAAGAGGCTCTGGGTCTATAAACTGTCTCAAGTCTGGGAACTGATTAAGGGGCCGTGATTCTCTGCATATGTAATTTGAGTTAGGGTTTTGTTCACCCGACCTAGAACTCTTCTGCTTATACAGATCCAGAAGAAATTTAGTAGACTGCCCATGTATTTCACTTCTAGGTACCCCATGATCTATTAGCCAACGCCATAACTCCATGTGACTCAGACCACTCTGTGTGCTGTTTTGAATCTGTCTTTCATTGCGGTAGCCACGCCCCCCTTGCCTTTGGCAATTAACTGCCCATAGTTGACTTTTACCAAAACGAGATCCGATCTAGGTCAGGTCTCAAATGGTAAATCCATCTAGCATTCCAATCTCTTTAAGCCTTTGAATCCCCTCGTCTCCTGTATATCAGGGCAAATCGGGCATCTCAACATCAGACATGATAGGCCATTGTTCGGTCCATGCTTCAGTCAGCCACCCAAACAAACTGCTAGGGCCCTTTCTAACCCCTCGAGCTACAGCGTTGAATCCAGAGTTTCTGCTTAGTGGGCCCATATCAATAAATTCAGCCTGATCCAACTTTATATTCCTTCCACCATTATCCCCTACCCTTAGTATCCATTCCCACACATATTCCCAATTTCTGTCTATATAAGTTGGAAAACTCATGCAGTTCTTTCAGAGTATAGCATACTTCCTCATGGGTCACACTTTGTATTTCACTTTTGAGGGCTTGTTGTAATTTTAGTCTAGTAATAGATCTCGAAGACAAGAGGGTGGTGGGGGTGGGTAAGGAGAAGGATTAGAGATGTCTTGCAGGCTACTGACCTCAGGGCATTCCTTTGCATTTTCTTCTGGTGAGACAGGATTAATCTCTTCAGGCAGGGGTTGGAAGGCAGATTCCTCAGGGCAAACTGGAAGTTGGGCAGTGCATGCTGGAGTTTGGCTGGTACCTGCCTCAGGGCTGGGAGGAGGTCCAGACTCTCTGGGGCAGGCTGGATGCTGGGCACTGCAGGTTTCAGTTTGACTGGTACCCACCTCAGGGCTGGAAGAAGGTCCGGACTCCCTGGGGCAGGCTGGAGGCTGGATGATACAAGGTTGACAAAGTGTGGTCTCCACAGGGCAGGCCATCACAATTTTATCTGGTAAAGTCTCAGCAGAATTTAGGGTTCCAATGTCTCCACAAATATTATTATCATCCCATATGTCTCCATCCCAATCCTCGGGGTTCCACTCCTTTCCATCAATGCCTTCACTTTAACTGCAGAAACCCTGCAAGGCTGAGATTTTAGTTTCCTCTGTAATTCTGCTACTCGTACAATGAGAGTCTGGGTTTGATTCTCAGATATCTCAAGTCTGTGGCTACAGGAGACAAGATTTTCTTTCAAGGCACACTTAGACACTTTCATATCATTCACGCGGCATTTAAGTTTCAAATTTGAAGATTTTAGCTCATCTCTTTCTTTTTGTAATTATATCCAGAGTATCTAGGAGGAGCCAGACAACATCATTATACTTTTTGACTCCACAAAATTCTGTTAAGGTGTTGAAAACACTCTCACCCAGATCCTCGCTTCTTATAAGCGTGGAAGTAGGGGAATCCAGTGATGTTATTTTGTGTATCTCTATTGCCAGTTCATGCCATGGACTGTTAGCAGCCTCTTCATTATTGGAATGGAGTCATTAGTACCCTTGAGTCCAATTAGAGTAGTGAGCCAATTACAAAATTCCCAGAACCACCTCAGACATCAAATGTTTCAGACTCTGTTCCTCAAGAACCACTCCCAGTACCAAGCTGAATTAGGCAGAGTTCTCTCAGGAAACAGAATCAACAGGAGATATCTGTCAATAATATGAGTCTCTCACACAACCAAGGGGACGTACAAGTCCAGGTTCCGCAGGCAGGCTGCAAACCAGGGGCTCCAATGAAAGTCCGATGAAAGGAACTTGATGAGTTTCTGGGAGAAGTTGGCAGTCCAGCGACGAGCTGGGAAATTCTCTCTGAATGTTGAAATCACTTCCCCTTTTAAGGCATTCAACTAATTGGATAAAAGCGTCACCCACTGCTGATGTAATCTCCCTGATTGATGCAGATGTAATCAGCCATCCATGCAGTAAACTCACTGGTGATCGAAGTCCATAAATGCTCTTGTATTACAGTTAGTCCAGTGCTTGCTGGGCCAAACACCTGGACACAATTACCTGGCCGAGTTGACACATTAGCCTAACCATCACACACACTATACAAAGAAATGGAATAAGTGAGGAGTGGTGAAGAGCATGGCAAGGCAACCATCACAGGCTTGTGCCTTATGCTGAAGGGCAATTGAATGAAGCCCCCCAAAACCCCAGCTCAGTGCTGGCACCTGGCAAATGCTCAACCTCTTTTGGCCCTTATTCTCATTATAGTAGAACTGGCATTAAATACAGATCAATGGAACATAAAAGGCAGACTAAAAAAACAAAACAAAATTTATGAAACCTATTTTTTTAAACCTACTAAAAACCTAAGTTTAGGAAAAAACCTAGAACTCTAGTAATTTTTTTTAAAAAGCTAAATATAAAGACATTTTATTAACCCAGAAAACTGGCAAAAATTAAAAATAAAATATAATATTTGGGTTAGCCAGGGTTTGGGAAGTAAATATTGGAACACAAATTTTTGTACTTCTCCAGGTTGCAGTTTCACACTGTGTATAAAATTGCCTCTGGAATTCCACTACTGTAAATTTATCCTAACGTGCACGAAAATTAAGTAAATGGATACACTCTGCAGCATTGCTTATGACAATTAAAAAAAGTGGAACTAGGTAACAGATGTAGCTCAAGTGGATGAGCACCTGCTTCCCATGTACGAAGTCCTGGGTTCAGTCCTGGATTCGATCCCTGATACCTCCTAAAAAACAAAACAAAATAAACAAACGAAAAAACCAACTCTCATTGGGGAGCAGTTATGTTTTAGTGGTTGAGTGCCTGCTTCCCATGTACAAGGTCCTGGGTTCAATCCATGGTACCTCCTAAAAAAAAAGTGGAAACAACCAAGCAGTGAGCTAAAATGGCAAATTGGCTAAATAAATCATGTGACCTCTATACCATGGAATGCCATTATAAATGATGCCACAGACGAATTGTAATATTATGGAAATACATTTTTGTTTAAAGACTGTAAATGTATATGTTCAGCATGAATTCCAATTTAAATACAAATTTGTATATTTACAAATTGACACACACACACATACACAGCACACAGACCATATGAATAGCGAAACACTAGAAGAACACATGTTAATAGTGGCAGGATGCTAACTGATTTTTTTTTAACTTTTAATTTTGAGATTGTACATACAGGTACAATAGTACGTTCCAGAGAGAGTCCGCAACTGCAAGCAAGAAAGTCCCTCCATCTGCCCCATGGGATGTAAGCCCCCTCTCAATTAGAGGTAGAGTGGCCATCACCATCACAGAATCCTCAGGATTGGGAGATGGACGATGGACTAAAGCAGACTTACAGTTATTCTACTGTAGACTTATTGTGATCCTAACAATGGAGGAACTTTTATCATGGATATGGAGGCAGTGGCCACTGGAGGTTCTGAGGTTCTGAGGCCTCACTGGAGGGAGAGGGGAAAATTAAGTGTAATTTGGGGGCATTTTCAGGACTTGGAAATTATCCTGAATGACATCAATGACAGATACAGGCCATTGTATATTTTGTAATAACTTGCAAAAATGTGCGGGAGAGAGTGTAAACTACAATGTAAACTATAATCATCACATAGTGGCAATGCTCCAAGATGTGTTCATCAATTGTGGCAAATGTACCACACTAATGATGTTGTTGATGTGGGAAAATGTGGGAGAGCTAGGGAGTGGGGCATATGGGAATCCCCTAAATTTTTGTGTAACATTTATGTGATCTAAGTTTCTTTAAAAATATAGGGGGACGGATGTGGCTCAAATGGTTGGGCGTCCGTTTCCCATATGGAGGGACCCAGGTTTGATCCCCGGGACATCCCGATAAAAAAAAAAAAAAGAAAGAAAGAAATATATATATATATATAAAAGTGTATTTTAAAAAATAGTACGTACATTTTTATTGCTGAGTAGGATGCCATCGTATTCTCTGATCTGTTCTATCCATCTATGTGTCTATACTTCCAATACTATAGTCATGATTACATAGCTATAAGTCTCCAAATCAGGTTGACTGATTTCTCCCACTTTATTCTTCCTTTTCAAAATTGCTTTCAGAATAATCTATATCTACAAAAAATTCCTAGTGGAAACTTGATAAGAATTGTGTTAACCTTGTATATCAATCTAGGGAGAATTGACATCTTTACTACTTTAAGTCACCCATGAATACTGCATGTTCACTTATTTAGAGTGTCTTTGATTTCTTTCACCAGTGTTGTGTCAGCATACAAGTCCTGTACATGTTTTTTTAGATTTTCACCTAACCTATTTTTAGTGTTTGTAAAAGGTATTGTATTTTTAATTTTCACTACCACCTGTTCATTGCTAGTATATAGAAATACAATTGAGTTTTGTATGTTTATCTTTTATCCTGAGAACTTGCTGAACTTATTAGTTCTAGGAGGTGTTTGTTTGTTTGTTTTGTAGAATCTTTGGGAGTGTCATCTAGAAATAAGGACAGTTTTATTTCTTCCTTTTCAATCTGTGTACATTTCATTTCTTTTTCTTGCCTTATTGCATGAGCTAGAACTTTCAGGACTATGTTGAGTAAGTGTGGCGAGAGTGGACAGTCTTGTCTTGTTCCTGATCTTGGTGGGCATAGCATTTGGTCTTTTGCCATTACATATAATGTTAGCTGTAGGATTTTTGTAGATGCTCTTTATCAAGTCGAGAAAGTTCCCCTCTATTCCTGATTTCTTTTTAGTGTTTTGATCATGAATTGGTACTAAGTATTGTTAAATGCTTTTTTTGCAACATTTGATATGGCCATGTGATTTTTCTTCTTTAACTTGTCAAAGAAGTGTAAATGTCAAAGAAGTGTAGTGTCGTGAATGACACTAAATGATTTTTTTTTTTACTTTAAAATGGTTTTATTAAATCTGAATATTTGTTAAAAGTGATAGAGAACACATTGTGCCTATAAATATATGATTTCAGAGGGAAAAACTCAATGTTTAAAACTTTTTCAAAGTTTTTGATTTTAGATTTGCTTTAAATATTAAATTTCAATCTGAACATAAATATTTGGTTTCATGGTACTTGAAATGACTTAATTAGAAATGGAACCCATCTTAATTTAGAAGAGAACCCATCTTACAGAAATTTAGACTTAATTTAAAAATGGAAATTTTTAATACGCTAGAAAGAGAATTTACTAAGGCTCTTTAAATGTATCTTTTAATAGCAGAAAATCTGTATAGAAAATATCTATATTTTCTAAGGTTTCAGAGTGACTGATCTGAAATTTCAATGCCATTAAAAAAGAAAACAGAGTCAAATAGAAAAGACTGCTACAATAAAGCACTGTGTTTTTAAAAGCTGCAGACATGATCCACAGTCTGACAGCACTGCTCCTCAGAATAAGCAACTTTCCACCTTTTCCTAGGCACAATAAGTTTTGAGCTTAGAGAATAATCTAACCTGGTCCTTAAATATTCATTAAGTAGAATGAATATTTTAAGGTAGTTCTCTGGGCCTAAAAAAACATTCAGCTGTCTCACTAAAGAGTAATAAGAAGTATATCCTACTTTGAGAGACTTTCTAAAATTGGCCTTACTATATGAAAGTTTAAGAATTATGTGAAAGTGTGGAATCATCACTCTCCAAAAACAGTGTGCCAAAATTAAATATTACTATGTTGAACCCCTTCCTAGCTTTAACTCAAAAATAAAAATCATGAGTCTTCTATAACATTAATTTTTAAAAACACACAGAAGTGAAAAGTGCTAATTTTTAAAAATTACAATTTTCCCCCTACTTTATACCAACATGGAATGATTTCAGGTCTCCTGTACTAAAAACTGAACTTTTAAAAAACTAGTATTGTAATGTTTAATATAATGATTTCAATCAGTAGTGGCTTCAGTTTCATCTGGACCCCGAATGAGTCTTCGAATCCCTCTTTTTCCTGCAGGACCTTTTGGTTTTGCAAAACTTTGCTTATGAGCATGTTGCTTGGGGTGTACTTCTTCATAAAGGAAGTCTGCAGTCAATTCATCCCCATTGTCTATCTCAGTCTTTCTAATTATATCCATTTGTAGTTGTCGTTCTACAATTTCTAGCAGAGGGCTCTTGCAGCTAGAATACAGCATCCGTTCTCTTATACTGCATGTATATCCAGGCATTGAATAAATAAAAACTATGGACTCCAAATAGTCTCCTTCATGGGAATGTTTATACAGAAAGAAATGGTTACGTGCTGAATCCTTGGGAATCCTCTTTGGCAAATCTTTTAGTTCTGTATTTGTTGTGTTGGCCAAAATTACAACTTCATTCTTTATATCTATTTCCAATTGCACATAGTTGAGCTGTTATTCAGTTTTTCCAAAGCCTGAAAAGCTTCTCGAGAAATAGGAAATGCTACTCCTTGTAGTGTTTGATGCTTGGTGTCCACACTCACGTCAGTTTGTACCTCATTAATTTTAATTTGTTGTAATTCTTCCTCAGCTGTAGTCAAGGGGGTAGGGGGAGATTGTGATAGCAAGTGTTTTTTATATCCATGTAATGATACATCTTCCTTTACTGTTCCAAATACTTCATCTTTAATGTGGCCACCTCCAAACTCCTTCTTCAGAGTTGCTCTTGTTGCTGCATACAACATTTTTTGACCAACATGAGAATGATCTGGAGACCATGCAATGAATATCCATTCATATCCCTGGGCATTCTGAGAATCTAATCTGAATAATATATAGCATGGTTGTTTGTCCTCCAGCAGGGGTAGAACAAAGGAATCATAGTCCTTATCCCAGGAATCTGAAGGCTGACTACATGACCCAATCACAAGTTGCTCATTTTCTATAGATATTTTCAGAAGTCTGTTTTTCCCATTTCTTGCTCTGGCAAAGATATCTTTAACATCTTCACTAGCTTGGATGCCGGTCTGGTGGGACATGGCGGAGGCCGCCGGCTCCGGGATCCCGCGCTGAGTGCAGCGAGCGGCCCCGGCCGACTAAATGATTTTTGAATATTGCAGCAGCCTTGCATCTCTGGAATAAACTACACTTTGTCATTGTAATTCTTTTTGTAAATTGCTAAGTTCTATTTGCTAATATTTTATTCAGGATTTTAAATTTTATGACAGATAGTGGGCTGTTATTTTGTTGTTCTTGTTGTTTCCATACTGTCTTGGCTTTGGTATCAGGGTAATACTAACTTCAAAAATGAATTGAGGGGGGGGACGGATGTGGCTCAAATGGTTGGGCATCTGTCTCCCATATGGAGGGACCTGGGTTTGATCCCCAGGATCTCCCTGTAAGAAAAAAAAAAAAAAAAAAAAAAAGAATTGAAAAAAACAAGATAAAAAAAAAAAAAAAGAATTGAGAGGGGAGCGAATGTAGCTCAAGTTGTTGAGCACCTGTTTCCCATTTACAAGGTCTCACGTTCAGTCTCCAGTACCTCTCCCCCAAAAAATGAATTAAGACATGTTCTCTTCTATATTCTGGAAGATATTGTATAGAATTAGTGTTAATTCTTCTTTAAAAATGTAAGCATTCTTGTTAGAGGGTTGTCAATTTTATTGATCTTTACAAAAAGCATTTTTTTTTCCCATTGATTTTCTCTGTTGTTTTTCCATTTTCAATTTCATTGTTTTCTGGTCTATTTTTATTATTTCCTTCTTTCTGCCTGCTCTAGGTTTTTGTTCTTCTTTTTCTAGGTTCTTGAAGAGGGAGCTTAGATTTATTTGAGACTTTCTTTCTTTTCTAATGTATGCATTAGTGCTATAAATTTCCCTCTCAGCTATATGTTAGCTGTGTCCCACAAATTTTGATATTTTGTTTTCATTTTCATTCAGTTTCATGTATTCCCCTTGGGTTATTTAGAAGTGTTTCATTTAGTTTCCAAATGTTTGGAGATTTGTCCATTATTTTTCTGTTATTAATTTCTAGGTTGATTCTATTCTGGTCAGAAAACACACTTGTAGGATTTCAATTATTTTAAACTTATTGAGGCTCAAGACATGGGCTTATCTTTGTATATATTCTGTGGGCATTTGAAAAGAATTCTGCTGTTTTTGGGTGAAGTGTTTTATAAATGTCAATTAGATCCTAGTGATAGCTATAACTCAAACTATGTTTTTTGTAATAAGAAAAATCTTTTGTTTTTTTAAGATGAATAGATGGATAACGAGGAAGTATATATATTAAGTTATTTGGAACAAACAGAGGGTACCTGGAGAAAAAGGTGGTGAGGGCTCAGCAAATAAGGGAGAACCAAGTTCCTGGGATGTGCAATAGAACGATGTTGAGAAAGAGCTTGTTTGTGGTTCAGCACCTCAGCCCTGTCTTCTTATCTTTTCCACCCAACATAGTACCATCCTCTCCTACCTCCTCTTTCCTCACTCTCTGGTCTCTTCTCACTCTCTGGTCTCTTGTGTTCAGATCCCTGGGTCCTTTCCATCTGTCTCCTTAAATGGCAGCAGCTCTGTCCTGGGTTCCTCTGGGTCTTCTTTTCTTCCCCCCCTTGGAGCTCCCTGGGGCTTCTCTATGTCCAAGTCCTCAGGGACCATCTTCCCGCCCCCAGCTCCCAATCTTGGCATCCATGTTTAGATCCTTGAATTGCCAGAACAGGATAAGGGGGAAAGAAGAGGAAGATGCTGCAGAAGACCAGGCCAACAGCATCTCCTCCACCACCAGTAGACATGCTCTCCTCAACAAATGTGGTGGCCCTACAGGCAGAAATTCCCAAGGTAACAGAGCCCACTTTACCACAGGTGGAGAACCCATAGGCAGTGGTGCCCAATTCATTTCACCATGGGTGGAGACTCCATGAACTGAGGTGCCCTTTCATAGAGTCATAGGCACTAAAGGTGGCAGTGCCCACCTCACTACAAATGGAAACTCCTCACCAAAGAAGAAGACCAGGCAGTGTTGCCCAGGGAAAATGGCAGCAGAGGCCAAGGCGGACCACATTTGCTGAGTGAGGCTTATCTAAGCCAAGGTGGCTTCTAAGCCCACCCAGTGGTCTTGTCCTCTTTCACCTAAACTGTCACTTGCAGGGGGTTGTTGCATAAAACAGTCCTTGGACTGCTATAAGGACTCATGCTAAAGAAATATCCCTAACTATAGCTTGCTGACATGCTGTGTTTTCTGTCCTGTATCCTGCAAAACTAAGTGAACCTTGTGTCAGGTTGTGGCTTTTGAGTCCTGAAAGCTAGCCTTGAGACGTCTTCTGATGAAAATGCAAAATCATAAATCCTCTAGGGAGGGCAAATGGACAAAACTTTTGACTTAGCAATTTTACTTCAAAGAATTTATCCCATAGCTATTGCTCACATATGAGCATGACGATAGATGTACATAGTCATTGCAGCACTGTTCATAAGAGCAAAAAAACTGAAAAGTTAAATAGGGGACTTTAGATAAATTATGGTACATCTATCAAATAAAAATCTATTACAAACATTGAGATGAATGAGGCAACACTAAATGTATTGATATGGAATAATCTCAGAGAGATTTCTAAGCGAAAAAAAAACAAGGTGATAAACTGCCTGTGGCATTCCTATCTATTGGGTGAAAAAAGTGTACAAAGAATATAAACGCATATGATTGTGTATGCACAGATTATCTCGAAAAGAATACATGAGACATGGTCTGGAAAGGAAAACTGGATGGATAGTGAAAGGGAATAGGAGACTTGAATTTCTCTATTGACCCTTTCGTATGTTTGAATTCTGAATTATGTGCATGCATTACTTATTTAAAAATTTAGTTACTTAAAAAAAGAATTCAGACAAAAATCTTGACTCCAATCAAACAGATGTGCAAAGATTTGAATGGTCAATTCATGAAAGACGCATGCCTTCCCCAACTCAGCACCTGCCCAGGAAGCCAAGTCCTCACTGTTATCTGTGCCTTAGCTATGTCTTGTTCTCCAGGAAGAGTTGCAGGAAGAGAAAGGACACATGAGCGCCTGGTCCTGTGGGGTCAGAGCTGTGCAAAGAAGTGCCCACACTGCCCAGGACCCCAACGTGGGCAGGCGGGACAGAGCCGCTCAGGCACCTGTGGTCCTGTACTGTGGAGGAAGGATGGGCTTTCCCCCTAGGTTTCTTATCTCTTACGACCTCTCCAAGACATTTAACACAGTGTAGATCTCTTCGCCTATTAGAACCTACTCTTCCCATAAAGAAAACTCCAGGCCCAGATGGTTTCAGTGATGAATGTTATTGAACATTTAAGGGCAAAATAACACCAATCTCACAGAAATTCAATCAGAAAATCAAAAAGGAGGGAATGTTTTCTAACTCATTTTATGAGGTCGACATACCCTGATACCAAAACCTGACAATATATTGCAAAAAAAGTAAATTAAAATCACACACACCAGATACAGAGTACTATATATTGTATGATTCCATTTATATAAAATGTAAATATAAATCAATTTATAAAGATATAATTAGACTAGTGGTTATGTAGGACTTGGGAAGGATAGAGGGATTGAGAGGTGACTGCTAAGGAGTGTGGAGTTTTTCTTTTTGGAGTGATGAAATTGTTCTAAAATTTTTTGGTAGTGATGAATGCAGAACAGTGTATTATACTAAAAGCCATTGATTGTACACTTTGGAGTAAAAATCACACACATAGATGCAAAAATCCTCAACCACATATTAGCAAATCTGATTCAGATATATATATATATATATATATATATACACTACACATATCATGTGTAAATACTATACATATCATGACCCAGTAAAGTTTATCCTAGAAATAAAATGTTGGTTCAACATTAGAAAATCTATAGAGTTAATAATATTAATAGAATAAAGGAGAAAAACCATATAATACTTTAATAGATATAGAAAAGCATTCTATAAAATTCAACACCAATTCATGATAAAATTGCTCAGCAAACCAGGAATGGACTTACTAAGTTGATAAAGGGCATCTACAAAAAATACCTACAACTAACATCATAATAAATGGTGACATAATGAATATTTTCACTTTAATATTGGGAACTAAGCAAGGATGTCTGTTCCCACCATTTCTATTTGACACTGTACTGGAGGACCTAGTCAATAAAATAAAACAAGAAAAAGAAATTAAAAGCATAACAATGTTGCTATGAACACATTTTGGAGCATTGCCACTAAGCATGGATTATAGTTTACATGGTAGTTTACACTCTCTCCTGCATAATTTTGTAAGCTATAACAAGATATATAATGGCTTGTATCTGTCATTGCAATATCATTCAGTACAATTCCCAAGTCCCGAAAATGTCCCTGTAATAACCTGTTTTTCCCTCTCTCCCTTCAGAACCTCCAGTGGCCACTAACTCCAGAACAATGATAAAAGTTCTTCCATTGCTAGAACCACAATAAGTCTATACTAGAATACCAGTAAGTCTACTCTAGTACATCGTTCATTTCCCAATCCCGAGGATTCTGTGATGGTAATACCCACTCCACCTCTAATTGAGAGGGGGCTTAGATCTCATGGGGCAGATGGATGGGACTATCTTGCTTGCAGTTGCAGACTCTCTCTGTTCCTTGGATAGTCATTACCCATCATCTCCTTGTTAGTTGTCCTGGGTGAGACCAATGAACTGGAGAGTAGGTGTTGCAACTCTGTTGAGGTTCAGGGCCCAACTGGCACATGGACAGCCCAAAGATTTAGGTCTCTTGGACATATGCCTATCAACTCTAGCACTACCTGTAGGTTCATATAGAAGGGACAGAAGAGCCATGTGTAGAGAAACCACAAATGAGTCCAACTCTGTCACACTGGGGAACATAAATTCCCAAGTATGGCCGACTGGCAGGGCACCAAACTCCTGAGCTGTCTGTGCTGTCTATAGTGTCTGGATGTCTCTGCTATTTGAGGCAATATTTACTTTGGCAGTCAATGAGATCTTGCTGAGATGTGCATAAGTGTAAGCTCTGGAATGATCTCCCGACTCACTTTGAAGTCTCTTAGTCATATAAACTCATTTGTCTTTATTCTTTCCTCCTTTTGGTCAATGTCTTTTTCCAGTTGCATTACTAGTTGGTGCTTGGTAGTAATCCTTCAGTGCCAGGGAGGCTCATCCCCAGGAGTCAAGTCACATGCTGGGGGGAAGGTAATATATTTAATGCTGAGTTTGGCTTAGAGAGAGGGCACATTTGAGCAAAAAGGAGGCTCTCAGAAGGTAACTCTTAGGTACCCTGTAATACTAGGCTAAGTTTCAATTTCAAAAGTAAAGGTTCTTAAGTATATTCATCAATATCGAGAGTCCATGAGTGGTACATCCTTCTTCACTAGTCACTGCCCCTGTACTCAGAGGATTCTTGCTGTCCCATTAGAGAATGTGGCAGAGCTCCCCAGGATGGGAATTTGATATTCTTTTGGTTATTGTGTGGATCTCCACCCACTGTGACAATGCCCCATGAACACTTAAACACATTTATATGCCTTATAGGTATGCCCCAGGTGACCCTCCTCCCATGCATCCCCATCACTGACACCCAGCACCAATGATCCTCCCATACAGCCACAGCTGTAACTCTTCTGTGATCCAAAACTTCTTTAAAAAATGAAGCTAAGAAAATAACCAACTACCATTAATAAGAAAATGAAATAATAATGATAATTTTAAAAATAACAAGTAAAATACAAAAAAAAAATTAATTGAAATAATAAAAATTAAAAAAAAATTTTTTTGACATTATGTCTTTCATCACTGTAAGATCTGTTATTTTCTATGTACAGTGACATTTTCTTCTGTTTATTCCCCCAGGTCTTATTTTTTTCCATTTTGTCTTCAAAGAAGCTTTAGGTTACAGAAGAGTCATGTACAGAATATAGGGGATTCCCATATACCCAATACCCTCCCCCTTTTTCCCTCCCCTATTAATAATATTTTACATGTGGATGGAAACAAATGTACCATTCACATGTAAAATGCTATTAATAATTCTTTATATTAATTGCTTCTTGTTAAAATTGCTGTGTGATTTCTTGTCTACTGGTTGGATCCTTGCTGATACATTACTTCATAACATATAAAAAAAATAAGTTGAATTATATCATAGATCGAAACACAAAAGCTAAAACTATAAACTTCTAGAAAGAAATATAGGAGGAAATCTTTGTGACCTTGTGGTAGGCAAAGATTTCTTAGGTAGGAAACAAAAATTAATAAACCAAAAAAAACCTGATAACTTGGACTTCACTAAAATTTAAAATTTCTGCTCTATAAAAGAACCATCAAGAAAATGAAAAGGCAAGTGTGAAGGAAAGGTTTAATTCAGCAAGCCTGAGTTGGTCAAACACGGACCAATTCCAAGAAAGGCCTGTGTTCAGGGATTGTCTTTGGCTAGCTCCTGGGAACTGAGCTCTTAGAATGTTCTCTTGGGTAAAAGTGTTTTTGCATGCCTGAGGCCTTGAGTCACCACATACCAGTTTGTCCAGATAGTTTACTCTAACAATGTGATTTATGGTGAACATCTGCTTCCCCTCTGGGGGTCTGGAACTTCAGCACATGTATGACAGACCCCCAGTAAAAATCCTAGACACCCAGGCTCTGGTGAGTGTCTCTGGTTGGTAATATGTGTTGCCATACAACATTGCTGAGGAAATCAAATGCAGCCTATGCAACTCCACTGGAAGGGGACACTTAGAAGCTTGTGTCTGGTCTCCTCCAGACTTTGTCCCATGCACCTTTTCCCTCTGCTAATTTTGCTCTGTATTCTTTTGGTTTAATGAACACTAACTGTGAATATGACAACTTCTGAATCATGGGAGTCCTTCTAGCAAAGCACTGAGCCTGAGGGTGGTTTTGGGGATTCCTGACAGAGCAAGCCACAGACTGCAAGGAAATATTAATAACATGTATAACAAATAATGCAGATACAATATACATAGACATAAAAATATAGTATGTCACTTTAGATCTCAATAAAACTGCTTTAAAAATATATAATACCTATGGAATAGATACATATGTATTATATCTAGATATAAAGGTCTTATATCTAGATTATATAAAGAACTCTTATAGCTCAAAAACAAGAAATAACCCAATAAAAATGGGCAAAGTACTTGAATAGACCTTCACAAAAGAAGATATAAAATGGACAAGAAGTACACAAAATAATGCTCAGTATCATTAGTCATCAGAAAAATCAAAATTAAAAATACCATATGCTCACTCGAAGAGCTAAAATTAAAACAACTGACAATACCAAGTGTTTCCAAAGATCTGGAGCAAATGTAATTTTCACATATTGTTGGTGGGAATGCAAAATGGATAGGCCACTTTGGAAAGTTTCTAAGTTTTCTTATAAAGTTAAACACACACACACCCTACGGGCCAGAGATTTACCCAAGAGAAAAGAAAACATATGTCCTCACAAAGACTTGTACACAAATAACCATAGCAGCTTTGCTTGTAAAAGCTAAAAATTATGCTTTAGTTTACTGGCTGCTAAAACAAGTATCTTACAATGGCTTGACTCAACAACAGGAATGTCTTGGCTCACGGTGTCAGAGGCTAGAAGGCTTGCTTCCTCCTGTGTCAGTATCTTCTACCTGGCCAGCAATCTTTAGGGTTCCTTGGCTTTTCCATCATATGGCAATGCACTCAGAGGTGGTGGCATCTTCTCCTTTCTCTTTCAGGTTCTTTTTACTTCCAGCTTCTGTCTATTCCCCATAACTTCACTTCCTCTCTATCTGAATTTCATTCTGTTTCTAAAGGACTCCAGTAATATGGATTAAAGCACAACCTGATTCAGGTCAGCCACATCTTAACTGAAATAACATCTTCAAAAGATACTTTTGACAATGGGTCCATACCCACAGGACCAAGGTTGGGATCTAAACATGCCTTTTGTGGAGGACATGATTCAATCCTCAATAGTCCACCATCTGGCCCCCAAAAGACATATTCTTCCCACATGCAAAATACATTCATTCCATCACAATATCTCCAAAGCCTTAAATCATTTCAGTAACAGTGCTAAGTACAAAGTCTCATGAAAATTGGTTATGGGTGTGGTCCATCCTGGGGCAAAAATCCCCTCTGTCTGGTGACCTGTGAAACCTAGAAAACAAGTTATCTACTTCCAATATACAACGGTGGGCAGGTATAGGATAAACATTCCCATTTCAGAAGGGAGAAATTGGATGGAAAACAGAGGTCAAGGGTCCCAAACAAGTCTGAAACCAGCAAACTTCATTAGATCGCAAGGTCTGAGAATCATCTAGGCATCAATGTTTTGTCCTTTGGGCCTGATGAAGAGATAGCCCCCACCCCTTCCAAGCACTTGCACAGCAGCCATGCTCTCTCCAAAACTGGGGTGAAGACCCCACCACCTCTGAACACTGGAATGGCAGGCAGGCTTTCCGCAAACACAGGTACATAGGTCCCGCCTTCTCCAGACACTGGGGTAGTGGCACTTTTCCTGAACAACAGGGCCCAAGGTCCCCTCCTTCCCATCCAAGTACTGGGTTACAAGGAGATCTTTTCTGTCCAGACTTTCATTTCCAAGGATCTGAACTTGAAGTCATTCTTCCTTCAATTCATCACTTCTCCATCCCTCTCTGTCCAGCTGGCAGTGGTTCTGCTCATATAAATTTTGCAAAAATCTTGTCAGCTTTGTGTGTGGGTACAAATCATCAGACAACAGAACATTCCACAAATCCTTCCTGGATTTGTGGAAAGTTTCCAATCCTGTCTTCGACTGAAATGGCAGATTGGATCCATGTTCACCTTCTTTAGCAAAAGGTTAATCAGTTAAACCCTCACATGGAATCCTGCTCTCTAGGGAGTCATTTCCTGAAAGCTCAGGGAGGTCCTTGATAGAGCTGCTTCTGACCCTAGTCTCAGAGCATGATACCTGGAAAGGCTGGGCATTTTTCAAATCACCAATTTCTGGTTTCTTTGGGCTTAAGAGTTCAGTTCTCAGCTTATCTCTTTCTCTCACATTTTACTATAAAACTTCAAGAAACCAAGCTCACCTTCCACACTTAGCTTGGAAACTTCCTCAGCTTAATATCCAAGTTCATTGATTACAGATCCACTCTCAATCTGTCATCAGAACTCAATTTTGTCAAGTTCTCTGCTAGGATCATCTCTCTTCCAATTTCCAAAAACACATTCATCATTTCCTTCTAAGGCCTTATCAGATGTATCTTTAATGTCCATATTTCTACCAACAATCTCTTCAAAGCAATCTAGGCTTTTTCTATCAAGTACCTCATAATTCTTTCAGCCTCTACCCATTTCCAAATTCCAAAGTCATTTCCACATTTTTAGGTAAATGTAGTAGCAGAACCTCACTTTCCAATATCAAAAACTGTTTTAGTATCCCAGCTGCCTAAACAAATATCTTACTATCGGTTGGTGTAACAACAGGAATTCATTGGCTCATGGTTTCAGAGGCTAGAAGGTTTGTTTCTCCCTGTGTTAGTATCTTCTGGCTGACTGGCAATCTTTAGGGTTCCTTGGCTTTCCCATCACATGGCAATGCATATGGTGGTGTCTTCTTTCTCTCCCAGGTTCCATTGTCTTCCAGTTTCTGGCTGCTCCCAGTAACTTCTCTTTCTCTCTGTTTGAATTTTATTCTGCTTCTAAAGGACTCCAGTAATCCGGATTAAAGCCCAACCGGATTCAGTTAGGCCACACCTTAATTCAAGCAACATCTTTAAGAGATCCTATTTATAATGAGTTCACACCCACAGGACCAGGGGTTGGGACTTAATCATGCCTTTTGTGGGGGACATGATTCAATGACCAAGAAAATGGAAGCAACTCAAATGTCCATTAACATATCAAATAAATTATGATATGTTTATATAATAGAATACCACTCAGCCGGTGAATTGCTAACCTCTGTGGCCATAAATGGCACCCATCCCTTACCCTCAAGGCAAACAGCCAAGATAAAACCCATGGTTCACTGCAGCCAGCTAAGTGGGGAACAGACATTTTCCTCCCTGTAAAGAGGGAGGGTGCAGCCGAGGGTGAAAAGTGGTTTCTCTTCAATTCACTTTGAATCTCAGCTCTGGCCAGACCAGAATCATAGTCAAGTAGAGGTTGAAAGAGACACCTCTGTGGAAAGATTTACTGACAAGCACCATCTGCTGACTGGCTGGGAAATTGCAAGAAAATAAATAGCTTTTTGGAGTCTCTTATTCCAGACCCCTTAGATAGGATCTGTACCCTATTAGTGAGTCCCTGGCCCTATTTTGATAACTTAAGCTTGATAATTATAAAGACTTGGAATAAGTTGAACCAAAAATCAAAGAAGAGCTGTGAAACAAAATCACTAGGCAAGAAAGAGAAATTGACTGCCAGAGTAAATTCACCAAAATATTCAGATGCCTAGATATCAGCAAAAAATTACAAGCCATACTAAGAAACAGAAAGAGATGGTCCAACCAAAGCAACAAACCAAAAATCCTGATGAGACACAAGATTTAAAGACAACTAAATGGGGAAGTGGCTGTGGCTCAATCAGTGGGGCTCCCATTTACCATATGGGAGGCCCTGGGTTCGGTTCCCAGGGCCTCCTGGTGAAGGCAGGCCCACCCGCATGGCATGGTTAGCTGACCCCCAAAAAAAAAAAAAAAAAAAAAAAAAAAAAAAGACAACTAAACAATGATAATGACACAAATCTCCTAAATCAATTCAAGGAGTTAAAAGAAAATATGACTAAAGAGATAAAGTATATTAAGAAGATACTGGGTGAGCATAAAGAACAATTTTAAAGCCTGAAAAGAAAAGTAACAGAGTTTATAGAATGAAAGACATAATAGATGAGGTTAAAAATACATTAGAGGCATATAACAGCAGATTTTAACTAGTGGAGGACAGAATTAGTGAATTGGAAGACTGGACATCTGAACTTCAAAAGACAGGAGGGACGGATGTGGCTCAAATGGTTGGGCGTCCATCTCCCATATGGAGGGACCCGGGTTCAATACCCAGGACCTCCCGGTAAAAAAAAAAAAAAAAAAAAAAAAGGAGAAAAGAATGGAAAAAAATGGAACAGTTCTTAGGGAATTGAATGACAATGCAAAACACACAAATATATGTGTTATTGGTGTCCCAGAAGTAGAAGAGAATGGAAAAGGGGCAGAAAGAATATTTGAGGAAATAATAAGTGAAAACTTCCCAATCCTTATAAAAGACATAAACACCAATATACAAGAAGGACAATGCACCTCAGACAGAATAAATCCAAATAGAACTACTCTAAGGCACCTCCTATTCAGAAATAAGTAATGCCTTTACAGTAATAACATTGAATATTAATGGATTGAAGCCCCTAATCAAAAGACATAAGACTGACAGAAAGGATAACAAAAATATGAGCCATCTGTATGCTGTCTACAAGAGACTCACTTCAGACGTAAGGACACAGGTTGAAAGTAAAAAGTTGGGAAAAAATATTCCATACAAATAGTAACCAAAAAAGATCTTCAGTAGCGATATTAATATTGAACAAAATAGATTTTAAACTAAAATTTGTTATAAGAGATGAAGAAGGTCATTATATGTTATAAAATTCATCAAGAAGAAATAACTATAATAAATATTTATGCACCTAACCTGGGTGCACCAAGATACATGAGGTATATACTGGCAAAAGTGAAGGGAGAAATAGAAGTCTCTAGAATAATAGTTGGAGACTTCAACACACCACTCTAAGCATTGGATAGATAGAACATCTGGACACAGGATAAATAAGGAAATGGAGAGCTTGAATAAAATGATTAATGAACTAGACCTAACAGACATTTATAAAGCATTACACCACCAAACAGCAGGCTATACATTCTTTTCAAGTGCTCGTGGATCCTTCTCCAGGGTAGACTATGTATGTTGGTCCCCAAGACAGGTCTCAATAAATTTTGAAAGACTGAAATTATACAAAGCACTTTCTCTGATCACAATGGAATGAAGCTGGAAATCAGTAAAAGACAGAAAATGAGAAAATTCACAAATATATAGAGATTAAACAATACATTCTTAAATAACCAGTGGGTCAAAGAATAAATTGAAAGAGAAATTAGTAAATATCTTGAGACAAATGAAAACGAGAACACCACACATCAAAACCTGTAGGCAATGGCTGCAAGGGGGAAGCCCGGCCATACTGGTCCCCGGCAGGCCAGCCACTCAGCCTTACCCCCACCTTGCCTGCATGTGGGCACCACGCACAAGACTTGGAGTCTCCTTGGGGCTCTTTCCTGGTGCTCTGTGTGCACTGCAAATGTGGAGTCAAAAAATTATTGTTTCTTCTCTGGAGGGTGAACATTTATAGAATTGATTTCATGGATCTGGTAACATGGCAAGAGATGCTGATCTAATTGAAGCCAATGGAGAACCAAAGGTCTTTATAGACCAGAATCTTAGTCCTGGAAAAGGTGTGGTATCATTAGTAGCTGTTCATCCTTCTATAGTAAATACCCTTGGAAAGCAACTCTTGTCAAAAACCTTTGGACAGTCCAATACCATCATTGCGCAGCAAGTGGTAATTGGTACACCTCAGAGACCTGCAGCGCCAAATACTATCCTAGTAGGAAGTCCACATACCCCTAATACACACTTTGTATCACAGGACCAGGCTTCAGACTTCTCACCTTGGTCTGTTGGGAAACACAACAGAAAAGGAGAGAAGAATGGCAAGGGTCTGAGGCACTTTTCAAGGAAGGTTTGTGAGAAGGTCCAGAGGAAAGGAAACACTACATATAACTAAGTGGCAGATAAACTGGTTGCAGAGTTCAGTGCTGCTGATAACCATATTTTACCAAATGACTCAGCTTATGACCAGAAGAATATAAGACAATGAGTCAATGATGCCTTAAATGTCTTAATGACCATGAACATTATCTCTAAGGAGAAGAAATCAAATGGATTGGCCTGCCTACCAATGCAGCTCAGGAATGCCAGAATTTAGAGGTAGAGAGACAAAGACTTGAAAGAATAAAACAGAAACAATCTCAACTTTAAGAACTTATTCTACAGCAAATTGCCTTCAAGAATTTGGTGCAGAGAAACCGTCAAGCAGAGCTGCAAGCCAGCTGGCCGCCTCCCTCCAACTCCATCACCCAACTCCCGTTCACCATCGTGAACACCAGCAAGAAGACAGTGATTGACTGCATTATTTCTAATGACAAATTTGAGTATCTGTTTAATTTTTTTTTAACTTTATTTTGTACATTTAACAATTGAAAACATAAGCAATTAAAAACTAAAAAGTAAACACAGATGAATAAATATATACATTTCTCAATTAAATGTAATGGATACATGTAAATTTTTTTGTTGTTGTTTTGTTTTTTGTCTGTTTTTTGTTGTTGTTTTTTTGTTTTTTGTGAATCAAACAATATATTACACAATATATTTGGTTCATAATAATGCATTCATACAGTTTTTGTCCTTTTGTGTCTGACTTGCTTCACTCAACATAATGTCCTCCAGGTTCATCCATGTTGCCATATGCTTTATGACTTCATTTCTTCTTACAGCTGCATAATATTCCATCATGTGAATAGACCACAGTTTGTTTATCCATTCATCTGTTGATGGACACCTGGGTCGTTTCCAGCTTTTGGCAATGGTGAATAATGTGGCTATGAACATCCGTGTGCAGATGTCTGTTCGTGTCACTGCTCTCAGTTCTTCTGGGTATATACCCAGTACTGGTATTGCAGGGTCACATGGCAAGTCTATATTCAACTTCTTTAGGAACTGCCAAACTGTCCTCCATAGTGGTTGTACCATCCTGCATTCCCACCAACAGTGAAGAAGTGTTCCTATCTCTCCACATCCTCTCCAACACTTGTAGTTCTCTGTCTTTTTCATAGTGGCCATTCTGATAGGTGTGAAATGATATCTCATTGTAGTTTTGATTTGCATTTCCCTAATCATGAGTGATGTTGAGCATTTCTTCATGTGTTTTTTTGCCATTTGTATTTCTTCTTCGGAGAAATGTCTATTCAAGTCTTTGGCCCATTTTTTAATTGGGTCATTTGTCTTTTTATTGTTGATTGTAACATCTCTTTATATATCCTCGATATTAAACCCTTATCAGATATGTGATTTCCAAATATTTTTTCCCATTGAATTGGCTGCTTTTCACCCTTCTGACAAATTCCTGTGAGGTGCAAAAGTGTTTAATTTTGAGGAGGTCCCATTTATCTAATTTTTCTTTTGTTGCATGTGCTTTGGGTGTGAGGTCCAAGAAACCACCACCTACTACAAGGTCTTGAAGATGTTTCCCTACATTTTCTTCCAATAGTTTTATGGTCCTGGCTTTTATATTTAGATCTTTGATCCATTTTGAGTTGATTCTTGTATAGGGGGTGAGATAGGGGTCCTCTTTCATTCTTTTGGTTATAGATATCCAGTTCTCCCAACACCATTTGTTGAAGAGACTGTTTTTTCCCATCAGCGTGGGCTTGGTAGGTTTGTCAAAAACCAGTTGACTGTATAGGTGAGGGTTTATTTCTGGATTCTCAATTCTATTCCACTGATAGATATGTCTATCTTTATGCCAGTACTATGCTGTTTTGACCACTGTAGCTTTGTAATATGTTTCAAGGTCAGGCAGTGAAATTCCTCCCACATTGCTCTTCTTTTTTAGAATACTTTTGGCTATTCGGGTGCACTTACCCTTCCAGATGAATTTGGTAATTGCCTTCTCTAATTCTGTAAAGTAAGCTGTTGGGATTTTGATTAGTATTGCATTGAATCTATAAATCAGTTTGGGCAAGATTGACATCTTCACAATATTTATTCTTCCAACCCATGAACACGGAATGTCTTTCCATCTGTTTAGGTCTTTTTAAATTTCTTTTAGCATTGTTTTGTAGTTTTCTACATATAGGTCCTGTACTTCCTTGGTTAAATTAACTCCTAGGTATTTGAGTCTTTTTGTTGCTATTGAAAATGGAATTTTCCTCCTGATTTCCTCCTCAGATTGTTCAGTACTAGTGGACAAAAACATTACTGATTTTTGCGTGTTGATCTTGTATCCTGCCACTTTGCTGAACTCATTTATTAGTTCAAGTAGCATTGTTGTGGATACTTCAGGATTTTCTTAAATATAGGATCATGTCATCCGCAAATAGTGAGAGTTTTACTTCCTCTTTTCCTATTTGGACGCCTTTAATTTTTTGTCTTGTCTAATTGCCCTCGCTAGAACTTCTAGTACAATGTGGAATAACAATGGTGACAGTGGGCATCCTTGTCTTATTCCTATCTTAGGGGGAAAGCTTTCAACCTTTCCCCATTGAGTATGATGTTGGCTGTAGGTTTTTCATATATGCCTTTTATCATATTGAGGAATTTTCCTTTTATTCCTATCTTTTGAAGTATTTTTATCAAAAAAGGATGTTGGGTTTTGTCGAATGCCTTTTCTGCATCTATTGAGATGATCGTGTGGTTTTTTTCCTTCAATTTGTTAATGTGGTGTATTACATTGATTGATTTTCTTATGTTGAACCAGCCTTGCATACCAGGAATAAATCCCACTTGGTCGTGATGTATAAGTCTTTTGATATGCTGTTGGATTCGATTTGCAAGTAATTTGTTGAGAATTTTTGCATCTATGTTCATGAGAGAGATTGGTCTGTAATTTTCTTTTCTTGTGGAATCTTTATCTGGCTTTGGTATTAGGGTGATGTTGGCTTCATAAAATGTGTTGGGTAATTTTCCCTCCTCTTCAATTTTTTGGAAGAGTTTAGACAGGATTGGTGTTAATTCTTTTAGAAATGCTTGGTAGAACTCACCTGTGAAGCCATCTGGTCCTGGACTTTTCTTTGCTGGGAGATTTTTGATGACAGATTCAATCTCCTTAATTGTGATTGGTTTGTTAAGTTCTTGTATTTCTTGTTGTGTCAGTGTAGGTTGGTTATGTGTTTCTAGAAATTTGTCCATTTCATCCATGTTGTCTAGTTTGTTGGCATATAGTTGCTCATAATATCCTCTTATGATTCTTTTTATTTCTGTAAGGTCATTTGTAATTCCCCCCCTTTCATTTCTGATTGTATTTATTTGCATCTTCTCTCTTTTTTTCTTTGTTAGTCTAGCGAGGGGTTTGTCAATTTTATTGATCTTCTCAAAGAACCAGCTTTTGGTTTTGTTGATTTTCTCTATTGCTTTTTTGTTCTCATTTTTATTTATTTCCGTTCTAATCTTTATTATTTCTTTCCTTCTTTTTGCTTTGGGATTGATTTGCTGTTCTTTTTCTAGTTTCTCAAGTCGTTCAGTTAAATCTTTGAGTTTAGCTCTTTCTTGTTTCTTAATATAGGCATTTAGGGCTAAAAATTTCCCTCTCAAGACTGCCTTTGCTGTATCCCATAAGTTTTTATATGTTGTGTTCTCATTTTCATTTGTCTCAATATATTTACTGATTTCACTTGCAATTTCTTCTTTGACCCACTGAATATTTAGGAGTGTGTTGTTCAGTCTCCATACATTTGCAAATTTCCTTTTTTCCTGTCTGTTATTGATTTCTAGTTTCATTCCATTATGATCTGAGAAGATGCTTTGTATAATTTCAAACTTTTTATATTTATTGAGAGCTGTATTGTGACCTAACATGTGGTCTATCCTTGAGAAAGATCCATGGGCACTTGAGAAGAATGTATAACCCACTGAGTTTGGATGCAGTGTTCTGTATATGTCTGTTAGGTCTAACTTGTTTATCATATTGTTCAAGTTCTCTGTTTCCTTGTTGATCTTCTGTCTAGTTGTTCTATCTAATGATGTGAGAGGGGTGTTGAAGTCTCCGACGATTATTGTAGAAATGTCTCTTTCTCCCTTCAGTTTTGCCAGAGTTTGTCTCATATATTTTGGGGCACCCTGGTTAGGTGCGTAGATATTTATGACTGTTTTATCTTCCTGGAGGATCGTCCCTTTTATTAATATATAATGGCCTTCCGCATCTCTTACCACTTTTTTGCATTTGAAGTCTGTTTTGTCTGATATTAGTACAGCTACCCCTGCTCTTTTCTGTTTACTATTCGCATGGAGTATCTTTTTCCAACCTTTTACTTTCAGCCGGCTTGTATCCTTAGGTCTGAGGTGAGTTTCTTGTAAGCAGCATATGGATGGCTCATGTTTTTTTATCCATTCTGTCAGCCTGTGTCTTTTGATTGGGGAATTTAATCCATTCACGTTCAATGATATTACTGAAAATGCACTATTTACTTCCTCCATTTTATTCTTTGGTTTTCATATGTCATCTTATTTTTGTCTCTCTTTTTACTCTTTTGGTTATCCTTTCTACTTTTCTTTCTTCTATACCCTCCTCCAAGCCTCTCTCTCCTGTCTTTTTCTTTCAGGTTCTAAGGCTTCCTTTAATATTTCCTGCAAAGGTGGATTCTTTTTTGCAAACTCTCTTAGTTTCTGTTTGTTTGTGAATACTTTATATTCACCTTCATATTTGAAGGACAGTTTTTCTGGATAAAGAATTCTCGGCTGGCAGTTATTCTCTTTCAGTTTCCTAATTGTATCATACCACTGTCTTCTCGCCTCCATGGTTTCTGAAGAGAAATCTGCACAAAGTCTTACTGGACGTCCTTTGTACGTGATCATTTGCTTCTCTCTTGCTGCTCTGAGAATTTTCTCTTTATCTTTTACATTTGACATTATGAATAATATGTGTCTTGGCGTAGGTCTATTAGGATTTATTCTTATTGGGGTACGGTGTGCTTCTTGGACATGTAAGTTCATTTCTTTCGTGAGAGTTGGGAAATTTTCAGCTATTATTTCCTCAAATACTCTTTCTGCCCCTTTTCCTTTCTCTTCTCTTTCTGGAACTCCCATGACACGTATGTTCTTGCGTTTTGTGTTGTCATTCAACTCTCTGAGCCCCTGCTCAATTTTTTCCATTCTTTTCTCTCTCTGTTCTTTTCTCTCTTCATTTTTAGCTGCTCTGTATTCAGTATCACTTATTCTTTCTTCTATCATTTCGAGTCTGCTGTTGTATGCTTCAAATGTATTTTTTTTTTATTTTTTTTATTTATTTTTATTGTGGGTAAAAATCAAAATTCTCACAATACATACAAACATTTGCAAAATGATATATAAATATATATGCATATATGTGTATTTGCTTACAAAAATGTTATATATACATATATATATATATACACACACATATATTTTAAGAGGTGCTTAGATTACCCATAATATTACACGGAACCCACTGGGATTGCCATGTTGCCCACCTCCCACACCTCCCACCACATCCCACACAAACATCTCCCACAAGTGTGGCCCACCACCCTCAATGGACTTATACATCCTGGAGCCTTGCCACCAACCATAGACCACAGTTCACACTGTAGACCACACTCTCTCCCACTCAGTTCTGAGTGGTGTGTGCTGATTTAAAATGGCCTACATCCGTTGCCACAACAGTACTCAGGACAACCTCCAACTCCCAAAGAAGCCCCTGTATTTCAACTGCTCATCCCCTCCCTACCCCAAAAGTGTCAAGTGGCCACTGGCTCCACCTCATTGTTATAATTTGTTGCATTGCTAGAATCACCATATGTGAACAAGAGAATACCATCAAGTCCACTCTAGTCCATAGTTCTTCCCCCAATCCTGAGGGGACTGGGATGGTGATGTCCACTCTGACTCCAAGCGAGAGAGGGCTTATATCCCATGGATATGGTGGGTGGGATGATCCTGCCTGCAGATGCAGGCCCTCTCCATTCCCTGGGATGGCCATTGCCCATCGTTGTCTCCTCACCAGGTGACTTGGATGAGTCCATTGAGCTGTAGGGTAGGAGTTGCAGCGCCACCGAGATTTCATGCACACCTGGCACATAGGTAGGCCAGAGGCTCAAGTCTCTGGAAGTATACCTAAAAACTCAAGCATCACATATAGGTTTGAATAGAAGGGACTGGTGAACCATGTGCAGGGAGGACTTATTTGAGTCCAATTCTGTCACTCTCAGGAGCACAGATTCCAAAATAGAGCCCCCTGATAAGGCATCAGTCTCTGGGGCTATCCCCCCTTATATAGGACCTGGGTGTCTCCAGAGCTCTCAGGAACCCCTCTGTGTGGGGTGATAGGCACTTAGATGTTCTATGAGCTCTGAGGTGTGCGTAAGAGTTACCGCTGGGATGACCTCCCAACTCTCTTTGAAGTCTCTTAGCCACTTGAACTCATTTGTCTTTACCATTTCCCCCTTTTATTCAAGGTCTTTTTCCAGTTGTGTTGCCAGTTGGCACTTGGTATTAATCCCTTGTTGCCAGGGAGGCTCATCCCCGGGAGTCATGTCCCATGTTGGGGGGAAGGTAATGCAATCATATGCTGAGTTTGGCTTAGAGAGAGGCCACATTTGAGCAACAAGGAGGCTCTCAGGTGGCAACACTTAGGCACCGGACAACTGCAGGCTAAGTCTCATTTACAAGAGCAAAGACTCACAAGGGTAGTCATCAATAAAAAAAAAAAAACATCAGTGGGTCATCCTATTTTGACAGGCACTGTCCCTACACTCAGAGGACTATTGCTGCTCCCTTGGAGACTGTGGCAGAGCTCTCCAGGCTAGGAATTCAGATTCCCTCATTTATTGTGTGATTATCCACCCATCGTGACCATGCCCCATCCCCCGATCCTTTGAACGATTTTGTATATCTTTCATGTATATTCGGATGAACCAAGCCCCACGAACCCCCCCCAGACACCCCCCCCCAATAATCCCCCGCAGTACCCATTGTAACCCTTCTGTGATCCAAATCCTCCATGAACATTTAGTCCATAAAATAATCAAATACACTTACTAGGAAAAAGAAACAAGTATGATAAGCTTACATGCAAGAGACAAACATAAGGAGACTCAGGGGGAAAAAAAAAAAAAAGAGAGAAGGAAAAAAAACAAATAATCAAACAAAAAACAAAACAAAATAAAATATAATTAGTGGATTGGGACATTCAAAAAATGGGCAAAAAAGCAAAGGAAATGCCTTTAAAAAAAAATATATATATATATATATTCATTTTTTTTCCCTTTCTCTTTTCTTTTTTTTTTTCTGCCTTTTATCACTGTGTTATGGGATGTCTGATGTGCCATGACACCTTCCTCCTCTCAATCCCCATTGTCTCACAATTTTTCATTTATTTTTCAAAGAAGTTTTAGGTCACAGCAAAGTCACACACGGAGTGCCGGAGACTCCCAGATACCAAACCACCCCCCCTTCCCCACCCCATATTAACCCCCCCCTTTTTTTTGGTTGTTAGCATTGTTATAACTTTTATACAGATAGCAAAATATAGCAACTAAACATTGTCAGTGATTTACAGTATAGTTTACAATTTAGATGATACAGTTTAATAATTTTGATGATATTTACCATGTCCTGTGTCCATTACTGTAAGGTAATGAAACACCTTCACCATGACCACCAACAACCCATTAGATCTTGACTGTTCCCTTCCCCCCAGCCCCCCAGGGCCCGTGAGATCCCCCTCTCCGAACCCATGGAATGTCAAGATTCACAGTTACATGCCCTGGGGATTTGAACCTGCCCTTCCTAATCCACCCACCCCCCAGTGCTGCACCACCAAACCCAGGAACACCACCACCCATCTGCCCCATCCCCCAACATGCAACTACACTCTATCCCTTTACCATAGATTATGTCCATATGGGTGATGGCTCAAAGCCTGCTCTTCTCTTACTCTCCTTTGTTAACCTATCTTTCAGACAATGGTTCTCAGAGACTGCTCACTTTCCTCAGTTCAGATCAGTGAGGTCATATACTGTTCATCCTTCAGTGCCTGGCTTGCTTCACTCAACATAAGGTCTTCAAGATTCATCCACGTTATTCCATGTGTTAGCACTTTGTTCCTTCTTACAGCTGAGTAATATTCCATTGTATGTATGTACCACATTTTGCTTATCCATTCGTCTGTTGATGGGCACCGGGGCTGATTCCAACTTTTGGCAATGGTGAACAATGCCGCTATAAACATTGGTGTGCATATATCTGTTTGTATTTTTGTTTTCAGTTCTTCTGGGTATATACCCAGTAGTGGAATTGCTGGATCATACGGAAGATCTATTGCAAGTTTTCTGAGGAACCGCCAAACTGTCCTCCACAGTGGCTGGACCATACCGCAGTCCCACCAGCAGTGGATGAGGGTTCCTATTCCTCCACATCCTCTCCAACATTTAGTGTCTCCTGTTTTTTTAATAGCTGCCATTCTGATGGGTGTAAGATGGTATCTCATTGTAGTTTTGATTTGCATTTCCCTGATAGCAAGTGATGTTGAGCATTTTTTCATGTGCTTTTTAGCCATTTGTATTTCTTCCTTGGAGAAGTGTCTTTTCAGGTCACTTGCCCATTTTTTATATGGGTTGTTTGTCCTTTTATTTTCGAGATGAAGGATTTCTTTATATATGCAGGATATTAGGCTCCTATCAGATACATGGTTGCCGAATATTTTTTCCCATTGGGTAGGTTGCCTTTTTATTTTCTTAATAACATCCTTAGAGGTGCAGAAGTTTTTAATTTTGAGGAGATCCCATTTATCAATTTTTTCTCTTGCTGCTCGTGCTTTGGCTGTGAAGTTCATGAAACCATTTCCTATTACAAGGTCCTGTAGATGCTTCCCTACATTATCTTCCAAGGTTTTTATGGTTTTGGCTCTTATATTTAGATCTTTGATCCATCTTGAGTTGATTTTTGTATAAGGTGTGAGATGGTATTCTTCTCTCATTCTTTTGGATATGGATATCCAGTTCTCCAAGCACCACTTGTTAAAGAGGCCACTCTCTCCCAGCTGAGTGGGTTTCGTGGCCTTGTCAAATATCAGATGACTGTATATGCGAGGATCTATATCAGAACTCTCAATCCGGTTCCATTGGTCAGTAGGTCTATCCTTGTGCCAATACCATGCAGTTTTGATCACTGTAGCTTTGTAGTATGTTTTAAAGTCAGGTAATGTGATACCTCCAACTTCATTTTTCTTTTTCAATATATCTTTGGCAATTCGGGGCCTCTTGCCTCTCCAAATATATTTTGTGGTTAGTTTTTCCAGTTCCTTAAAAAATATAGTGTTGACTTTTATTGGGATTGCATTAAATCTGTAGATTAGTTTGGGTAGGATAGACATCTTGATGATGTTTAATCTTCCCATCCATGAACAGGGAATATTTTTCCATTTATTTAAGTCTTCTTTGATTTCCTTTAACAGTGTTGTGTAGTTTTCTGTATATAAGTCCTTTACATCTTTAGTTAAATTTATTCCTAGGTATTTGATTCTTTTGTTTACTATTGTAAATGGTATTTTTTTCCTGATTTCCTCCTCAGTTTGCTGGTTATTGGTGTACAGAAATGCTACTGATTTTTGAGCGTTGATCTTATAGCCTGCAACATTACTGAACTCCTTTATAAGTTCTAGAAGCCTTGTTGTAGATTTCTCAGGGCTTTCTATGTATAGGATCATGTCATCTGCAAATAATGAAATTTTTACTTCTTCTTTTCCAATCTGGATGCCTTTTATGTCCTTTTCTTGTCTCAGTGCTCGTGCAAGTACTTCTAAGACAATGTTAAATAGGAGTGGTGATAGTGGGCATCCTTGTCTTGTTCCCGATCTCAGAGGGAAGGCTTTTAGGATTTCACCTAATGATGTTAGCTTTGGGTTTTTCATATATACCCTTTATCATTTTCAGAAAATTTCCATCTATTCCTATCTTTTGTAGTGTTTTTATGAGGAAAGAGAGCTGTATTTTGTCGAATGCTTTTTCGGCATCTATAGAGATGATCATGTGATTTTTTTCTTTCAGTCTGTTTATGTGGTGTATTACATTGATTGATTTTCTTATATTGAACCATCCTTGCATACCTGGGATGAAACCCACTTGGTCATGGTGTATAATCCTTTTGATATGTTGTTGAATGCGATTAGTAAGTATTTTGTTAAGGATTTTAGCATCTAGGTTCATTAGAGAAATTGGTCTGTAATTTTCCTTTCTTGTGGTATCTTTATTTGGTTTTGGTATTAGGGTAATGTTGGCATCATAGAATGAGTTAGGTAATATTCCTTCTACTTCTATTTTTTGGAAGAGCTTAAGTAGAATTGGTGTTAGCTCTTTCCGGAATGTTTGGTAGAATTCAGCTGTGAAGCCATCTGGTCCTGGACTCTTCTTAGTTGGGAGGTTTTTAATGACTGAGTCTATCTCTTTAATTGTAATTGGGCTGTTGAGTTCATCTATTTCTTCTTTCATCAATGTCGGCTGTTTGTGGGTTTCTAGAAACTTGTCCATTTCCTCTAAATTGTCATTCTTGTTGGCATATAATTTTTCAAAGTATCCTCTTATGATACTCTTTATTTCTGTGGGGTCAGTAGTGATATCACCTTGCTCATTCCTTATTTTATGTATTTGAATCTGTTCTCTCTTTTTCTTTGTTAGTCTGGCTAAGGGTTTGTCAATTTTGTTGATATTCTCGAAGAACCAGCTTTTGGTTTTGTTTATTGTTTCCAGTGCTTTCTTATTCTCTATTTCATTTAGTTCTGCTCTAATCTTGGTTATTTCCTGCTTTCTACTTCCTTTAGGTTTAGTTTGTTGTTGTTTTTCCAATTCCTCCAAGTGTGCAGTTAGGTCTTCAATTTTAGCTCTTTCTTCTTTTTTTATATATGAATTTATGGCTATGAACTTCCCTCTCAGGACTGCTTTCGCTGCATCCCATAGGTTTTGATATATTGTGTTGTCATTTTCATTAGTTTCAAGGTAGTTACTGATTTCTTTTGAAATTTCCTCTTTGACCCACTGTTTGTCTAAGAGTGTGTTGTTTAATTTCCATATCCTTGTGCCTAACCTGTTTCTCTGGCCCTTAGTGATTTCCAACTTCATTCCATTGTGGTCAGAGAAATTACTTTGTATAATCTCAATCTTTCTGAATTCATTGAGTGTTGTTTTGTGGCCTAGCATGTGGTCTATTTTGGAGTATGTTCCATGTGCACTCGAGAAGAATGTAAATCCCGCTGTATTTGGGTGTAGTGTTCTGTATATGTCTATTAAGTCCAAGTCTTCTAATGTATTGTTGAGTGCCTCAGTTTCTTTATTGATTCTCTGCCCAGATGTTCTGTCTAATGATGATAGTGGTGTGTTGAAGTCCCCTGCTATAATTGTAGAGGAATTTATTTTTCCTCTTACTTTTTCCAGAGTTTGCCGCACGTATTTTGAGGCACCTCGATTAGGTGCGTAAATGTTGATGATTGTTCTCTCTTCTTGAGAGATTACTCCTTTTATTAATATGTAGTGTCCATCTTTGTCTCTTACAATAGTTTTGCGTTTAAAGTCTATTTTGTCTGATATTAGAATAGCTACTCCTGCCCTTTTTTGGCTATTGTTAGCTTGTAAAATGGTTTTCCAGCCAATCACTTTCAGCCTCCTTGAATCCCTGGGTCGAAGGTGGGTTTCTTGTAGACAGCATATAGATGGATCATATTTTCTTATCCATTCTGCCAATCTGTGTCTTTTGATTGGTGAATTTAATCCATTAACATTCAGTGTTATTACTCGTAACGAATTTCTTACCTCAGCCATTTTTTCTTTGGGTTAATGTATGTCATATGTTGTTTTGTTTCTCTTTTTTGACTTTTCAGTTGTTTTTAAACTCTCCTCCAACTCTCTCTCCTTTGTTTTTTCCTTTCAACTTGTAGAGATTCCTTTAGTATTTCTTGAAGTGCTGGTTTCTCCTTGACATTCTCTCTTAATTGCTGTTTATCTGTGAATATTTTGAACTCTCCATCATTTTTGAATGCCAGTTTTGCTGGATAGAGAATTCGTGGCTGGAAGTTTTTTTCTTTTAGTGTTTTGACTATGTCATACCACTGTCTTCTTGCCTCCATGGTTTCAGCTGAGAAATCAGCATTTAATCTTATTGTGCTTCCCTTGTATGTGATGGTTCTCTTTTCTCTTGCTGCCTTGAGTATTTTCTCTTTTTCTTGAGCATTGGACATTTTGACAAGTATATGTCTTGGAGTTGGCCTGTTGGGATTTATAGTATTTGGGGTGCGCTGTGCTTCCTGGATCTGCACATCCATCTCTCTCAATAGAGTTGGGAAGTTTTCAGCCATCACTTCCTTCAACACTCCTTCTGTTCCCTTTCCCTTCTCTTCTCCTTCTGGGATGCCCATAATGCATATGTTTGTACGTTTTGTATTATCGGTTAATTCCCTGAGACCATGCTGGATTTTTTCTATCTTTTTGTCTATCTGTTCTACAATCTCTTTGATTTCAACTGTATTGTCTTCCATATCACTAATTCTTTCCTCTGCCTGTTCAAATCTGCTGCCATGTGAGTCCAGCATCTTTTTCATTTCTTGACTTGTGCCTTTGTTTACCAACATATCCATTAACTTTTTAGGTGTGTTAGCTATTTCTTCAGTATGTTCTCCCAGTGTCTTCTTTATATCCTTAATCTCTTCCTTCAGTTCTTTAAGTTGGTCCATGATATTTGTTTGGATAGCTTTGATTAGTTGTTCGATGTTCTGCATTGCTTCCTGGTTTTTGTTTTGTGCATTGGACTGGTCCATGTTTTCCAGTTTCTCAGAGTCATTTGTATTTTTCTGTTGCCCTCTGGTCATCATATTATCTTGATGGGTTTGTTCAGTTGATTAGCTTTTCTCTATGCTCTAGAATTTTATTTAGCTGTTGGTTCTGCGTGTGAGTTAAGTTTTCTCTTTGGCAGTTTTTCTTCTTATTTTATTTCCTTGCTTCTTTCTATGTTCCTTTGAAGGCAAAAGGTTAGGGCCAGAGGAATCAAAAGATGTAAGGAAGGCAGAAGGATAATAGAAACATTGATAAAAGTTAGAAGAGGGGCGAAATGATACTTAATGAGATGAATATTTAACTTGTGTAGGCAGTGTAGAGTACTAGGAAAAAATATGGAGTTCCTACAATGGACTGGGAAAACAAATGGAGGAATATATATATAGTGATTTAGAAGGCTAGAATTATGAGGAGGGAGAGAAATAGTAAAGAAAGGTCTGAAAGGAAAAAGTTAATACTAATTAAAAAAAAAAAAAAAAAAAGAAGAAGAAAACAAAATAGATGGAATAGAAATTGACACCCTTAAGTTGTGGGCCTATGAAAAAATGTTGTCTCTAAGAGCCACAACAGAAAACAGAAGGCAGAAAGATGCAGGAAGGATAAGCGATAGTCTGTAATACAGAATCAATATATATACAGCGAGTGGGAAATTACTGAAAAAGAAGCCCAGCAAAGAAGCGACAAGCTGGCAGCACCTATTTAAAAAAAAAAAAATAGAAGGAAATCGGAAGGGGGGAGGAAAGAGGAAATAATAGCAATAGACCAGAAAGTAACAGAGAGAAACCAAAGATCCACACAGGCAAGCAGTCAAACAGAGCTAAGGGGGGTCAATGATTACCCTAGGGTCCACGTAGATCCTTCCTGCCTACTGTGTTTATCAATCAATTTCCCCACAGGGTTCTATATGCAGGTCCTGAAGCAGCTTTTAGCTATTAAACTAAATTAAAAAGAATTTATTTTTCATTTGTTGAGGTGACCTCACTTTTTTTTTTTTTAATTTTTATTTTTTTAGCCAAATGCAGGACCCAAAATAATTCCTCCTCTAGACCAACCCCCTTACGGAAGGGACCCTAGCTGGGCCCGTGGAAATTAATCAAGCACGTCCCACTTTCCGGACTCCCCAGGTTAGCTGTAGCTCTGTTGTTAGTCAGTGAGGAGTGCTAAAAAGGGCGGATTCCGCCCCTTCTGGAGCCGAGCTCGAGCGTCACCGGGCTGCTCAGTAAATCAGATTGAGTGCAGATTCGCGTCTGCTCTCAGCCTAGTGCTGCTTCAGGTCGGCTTATCTGCTCCCCAAAGCTATGGGGCAGTGCAGGCAGCCAGATCGATGTCTAAAAATATAAAATACCCTTCCCTGTCTTCCAACAGAACCCTCCCTTTTTTGGGAAGTGTCCCTTCTTCCTGGCTCCGCAGCGGCCCGGGTCTTATCCCTGGGTGGCTAGGGAAATCAGCTCCGTTCCCCGACCAAAATTCCCCCTCCGGTTCACTGGGTGCTGATTAGCTCGTTTGTTCTGTTCACACAAGGTCCAAGGGGCGCCAGGCAGCCAGATCCCCAGAAAATAAAACTTTTTCGCCCTGCCCGTGGCTCCAAATGGCCGTTTTATTTAATTTTTTTTTTTTTTCCCTAACCACGGGGCTCAGCCACCCGTGCCAACCTCCACCGGCAGCCTCAAAACTCACGAATCTCCACCGTTCCGTCCACGCCACCAATCCGCACAGATAGATGTCCCAAGCTTCTCACTCCACGCGTGCACAGCACAGACCCCTGGGCAGAACCCCGTCCACAATCCGCCTTGCTCTGGGAGCTTGCAGTGTGTGCCGTCCTACACTAATGCCATCTTGCTTATCGAAACTCCAAATGTATTTTTGACTTCACCTATTGTGTCTTTCATTCCCATGAACTCCGTTACTTTTCTGTTCAGGATTTCAAATTCTTCTTTACGTTCGCGCAATGACTTCTTGATGTCATTGATCTCTTTATATTCTCTTTCATCTCATTAATTTGATTTTGGAAATGTGTGCTCATCTCACTGATTAGTTCTCTCAAATTCTGCATCTCTTCTGGGACTTTGCTGTATTCCTTTTCTTGGGCCATGTCTTCTATTTTCTTAGTATGGCCCGTAATTTTTTGCTGGTGCTTAGGCATCTGGTTAGTTTGTATTTTACTTAGATGCTCTATCTCTTTCTCTTTTATGGGGTTTTAGTGGCAGGAGGCTGTGAGTTACCACCGCTCTTTGATTTTTGGCTCAACCGTGATTGTTAGGATTGTTCTGCTGGTTGCTCAAAACTGGGCACTGGACCCAGTAATTGGTTGTAGAGTCGTTTCCTAGGGCCTTGGGCAGGGAGGCTATAGAGGCCAGGAAAAGCCTCTCTTACTTATTAATTTTCTTATGTGCACTTCCTTGGTCTGCCAGGAGATGGCGCTTGTTGGCAGCTCTCAATTCAATGCCTGGTCGGAGCGTATTTGTTGTGACACAGACCAGATCAATGTGATAGAGCTTCCTGTCTGGGGGCTAGGAGCCCTGTGATTCAAACTTTCTGAGACAGTTCTCCAGGCTTCTCTCGTAGTGCCCCCCTTTTCCCACCTAGGAAATATTTCCACTCCCTTCTGAATCCTCAACAATTAGTCCCTGTTAGTAGAGGAGGAGATTGGGAGGTTTGTATATCTTTAGCCCCTTGCAGGTTCCAAGGCAAACAATGGCACAGCCCCACCCAGCCTGGAAGGGCTCTCGGGACAGGGCAGACCAAACCTGGGAGTCCAAAGCAGGGTCAGCCCCAGGCTCTCTCTCCCCTGTCCCGTGGTGTCCTCAACAATTAGTCCAGGCTAGAAGAGAGGGAGGTTGCGAGGATGGATTTCTCCAGTCCTTTCCAGGCTCCCAAGGCAAACCACCGTGTGGAAGGGTCCGTGGAGCTCTGCAGCCCAAATTTCAGGTCAGAACCTGAGTCAGCCTAAGGCTGTGTTCCTCTCTCTCCCTTTTCCGGGAGTGGCAGATCCCTGAAGGTCCCTTTGTCTGTGGTCGCAGGCCCAGAGGCCTGAGAATTCTGTAGAGTGTGGGGGAGGATCCCGGCAGCAGCAGAAGCTGCTACTTGCAACTCACAGTCCTGTAGTCGCGATTTCCCTCTTCTGTCCCTCTCTACTCTGGGTGGTGTGCAGCCTTCACCTGCTGTCCTAAACCCTAGAAGAGCTTCTTCGGGGCTGTTTCAGCTTGTCCTCTAGCTATTTTTCTGGAGAAGAGATTCCCGTGTCTTACTAGTCCGCCATCTTCTCGGAAGTGAGTATCTGTTTAATTTTGACAACATATTTGAAATCCACGATGACATAGAAGTATTAAAGTGAATGGTAATGGCTTGTGGACTAGAATCAGGAAGCTCTTCAGCTGAAGACCTTTAAAAATGGCAAGAAGTTTGGTACCTAAAGCTCTGGAAACTTATGTGACAGAAATGGTTCAGGGATCAATCAGCAGCGTATTTGTCATATCATCAGGTTCAACTTCAAACGGCACAAGGCTTTCTGCTAGCGACTTGACCAATGGTGCAGATGGCGTGTTGGACACAAGTTCCAACAAGTCTCAGTACAGTGAGACACCAGTGTCTTATGTCAGGGAAGACGATGATGATGATGATGACTTTAAGACTTTAATGAAAATGACAATGAAGACTGATTTTCTTGGCTTGTAGATTCTCCTTTCCCCTTCAAATTCAGCTTCAGGAAAAAATTGTTAGGGAAGTTCTCCTTTTTTTTTTTAACGTGGATTTTTATATGCACCTCCAATAAGCAAGCATGGATTGTTTTTCATAGGATTTTTAAAAATGTGGTTTGGGGGAAGCGGCTGTGGCTCAATCAGTGGGGCTCCCGTTTGCCATATGGGAGGCCCCGGGTTCGGTTCCCGGGGCCTCCTGGTGAAGGCAAGCCTGCCCGCACGGCGTGGTTGGCTGACCCGGCGAGCGCAAGCAGCAAGGGGGGGATAAATGAATAAATAAATAAAATCTTTAAAAAAAAAAAAAAAAAAAAATGTGGTTTGGATGTGTGTTTTGATACCAGGGTGCTGATGCAGACTTATGATTTTGTGGTTTTAGTTTTCTTTTTTTAATTTTAATATGTAGTTCATTTTTGCCCCCTTAACAATTCTTGTTGAGTTTGCTGAAGAAATTGTACTTCATCCACATCAATAAAAATAAAATGTTACCCTTTTGTGCAAAATGGTACACTGAATGCCCATTTATTTATTTATTTGCAGTGTTTTTTTTTTTTTTTTTTTTGGCTTAACAACAGGAATTCATTGGCTCAGGTTTTGCAGTGTGTTTTGAGTGGTGCCACTAACCTATGGATAGCAAGATTACATGAGTTTTTATTTTGTTAAATCATACAGGGTCCAAAGAACCAAGCAAATAGCAACACTCTACTTTTTAAAACATTAAGTGCCATAAATTTTATTATGCCTTTATTTTCCCTTAAATTATATTAACTGTTGTGATTTCATCAAGTTTATACACTTTTTTTTTTTTTTAATTTGGCTCTATTTTTTAGCAGACAAATTGGGAAGGATTTTTTGTTTTTGTTTGTTTGGTAAAAGTTTACTGCCATGCTGGTGCAGCTATATAAACTATTTTGGAATGGTTTATTGCTTATGGTAAAATTTGCCTGATTTCTTACAGGCAACATTTGGAAACTTTTTATTATATAGGTGTTTGCATACGTATAAGTCAATAATTTAAAGACATATACTGGAACAAAAATTTCTGTAATCTATTATAAAGTTGAAATTAAATATAGAGAATGAAAAGTTTTTAACTCAAAATTTGTCAATCATTTTTTTAAAAGATTTATTTATTTACTTTATCCATTTTAACCCCCCCCTTCCCCATTTGCTGCTTTGTGTCCATTCGCTAGGCAATTCTCTGTGTCTGTTTCCTGCCATCTCTTCTCATCCTCCTCCTCCAGTCTTCACCAGGATTAAATCCTGGAGACCTCCAATGTAGGAGAGAGGTGTTCTGCCACCTGCACCACCTCAGTTCCTGGTTTTTGGAGCTTTTGGAGCATCTTGTCTCTTCCCTGCGCCTCTCTCCTGTTACGTCATCATCTTGCTGCATGGCTCCTGGGGCCTGGCGGCTCACTGGCACACAGAGCCTGACAGCCCATGCACCTTCTATATATATATATTTTTTATTTTACCGGGAGGTCCCGGGGATCGAACCCAGGTCCCTCCATATGGCAGACGGACACCCAACCATTTGAGCCACATCCGCCCCCTGTCAATCATTTTTTTTTTTTTTTTTAAAGATTTTATTTATTTATTCATTTATCCCCCCTTGCTGCCTGCGCTCGCTGGGTCAGCCAACCACGCCGTGTGGGCGGGCTTGCCCTCACCAGGAGGCCCTGGGAACCGAACCCGGGGCCTCCCACATGGTAAACGGGAGCCCCACTGATTGAGCCACAGCCGCCTCCCCTTGTCAATCATTTTTAAAAGTTCTTTTTTTTACAAAAAGAAAATGGAATTTCAGGACAGGCAGTAGTCTCTTTTAAAATTTATTCACAAAACAATTAACTGCACAGTTGCTGTTAGCTGCCTGTTCTAAAACGATAGTCCTTTTATTGAAACACAAATAAATTTTTCTGTAATTTTTTATGGAATATAAAGAAACTTTAATTGTTTGATTTGTTTAACTTGGCACTGTTAGTTTTTTTAATAAAATGTGGGAAATGGATGTGGCTTAAGCAATTGGGATCCTGTCTACCATACAGGAGGTCCAGGGTTCGATTCCTGGGGCCTCCTGGTGAAAGGCAAGCTGTCCCGTGCAGCAAACTGGCCCATGCAGAGTGCTGGTCCACTCAGCATGCTGGTCCGCACAGGAGAGCTGGCCCACGCAGAAAGCTGGCGCAGCAAGATGATGCAACAAAAAGAGACACAGAGGAGAGACAGTGGGAAACACAGCAGACTACGGAGCTGAGGTGGCACAAGAGATTGAGTTCCTCTCTCCCACTCTGGAAGGTCCTAGGATCAGTTCCTGGTGCCTACCAAAGAGAAGACAAGCAAAGAACACACAGAGCGCAGACCGTGAGCGCAAAACAATGGGGAGGGGGGTGAGAAATAAATAAATAAATCTTTAAAAAAAACAAAACAAAACTGTACATGGGCATTTTAAACAAACAAACAAACAAAAAACCTATGGGATATAACAAAGGCAGTGCTGAGAGGAAAATTTATAGCCCTCAATGCTTACATTGAAAAAGAAGAAAGAGCTAAAATCGAAGACCTAACTGCACACCTGGAGGATCTAAAAAAAGAAAAGCTAACTAATCCCAAACCAAGCCAAAGGAAAGAAATAATAAAGATCACAGCAGAAATAACTGAAATAAATTGAGAATATAAAACAAGAGAGAATCAACCAAAAGCTGGTTCTTCAAGGAGATCAACAAAATCAAGGAAAAATCAAGGAAAAAAAAAAGAGGAAAGATGCAAATAAGTAAAATCAGAAATTAGAGGACGGACCTTACCACTGATCCTTCAGAAATAAGAGAGATCATAAGAGAATGCTATGAACAACTGTACGCCACCAAACTAGACAACGTAGACAAAACGGACAAATTCCTAGAAACACAGGAACAACCTACAATGACCCTAGAAGAAGCAGAAGGCCTGAACAAACCAAACACAAGTAAAGAGATTGAAACAGTTGTCAAAACCTCCCCAAAATGAAAAGGCCAGGACCAGATGGCTTCACAGGTAAATTCTACCAATCATTCAAAGATGATGCCAATCTTGCTCAAGCTCTTCCAAAAAACTGAACAGGAAGGAATTCTATCAAATTCATTCTATAGAGCCAACATCACTCTAATACCAAAACCAGATAAAGGTACTACAAAAAAAGAAAATAAGAGACCAATTTCTCTAATGAATATAGATGCAAAAATCCTCAACAAAATACTTGCAGGGAAGCGGCTGTGGCTCAATCAGTGGGGCTCCCGTTTGCCATATGGGAGGCCCCGGGTTCCGTTCCGGGGCCTCCTGGTGGGGGCAGGCCCACCCGCACGGCGTGGTTGGCTGACCCAGTAAGCACAAGCAGCAAGGGGGGGATGAATGAATGAATAAATAAAATCTTTAAAAACAAACAAACAAAAAAAAAAAAAAAACTTGCAAACCAAATCCAAAAGCACATTAAAGCATTATACACCATGATCAAGTGGGTTTTATCCCAAGTATGCAAGGGTGGTTCAACATAAAAACATACACTTACAACATAAGTGTAAAAAACCACATTAATAAATTGAAGAAAAAAATCACATGATCCTCGTGATTGAGGCAAAAAAAGCATTTGGCAAAATACAGCATCCTTTCTTGATAAAAACCCTCCAAAAGATAGGAATAGAAGGATGCTTTCTCAACATTGTAAAGTGCATATATTAAAAACACAGACACACACACAAAAAACCCACAGCCATCATCGTACTCAATGGTGAAAGACTGAAAGCTTTCCCGCTGAGCTCAGGAACAAGACAAAGATGCCCACTGTCACCACTTTTACAGGGTAAGGTAAAAGCCAAAAAAATCTGTAAAAAGAACGAAGTTGGAGGACTCTCACTTCTTGATTTTGAATCATATTACTTAGCTACAGTGGTAAGAACAGCATGGTACTGGCATAAAGATAGCCTGACTAATGGAACCAAATCGAGAACTCAGAAATAGATCCCCACATCTATGGTCAATGATTTTCAACAAGGCTGTCAAGCCCACCCAGCTGGGTCAGAACAGTCTATTCAACAAATAGTGCTGGGAGAACCGGATATCCATATCCAAAAGAAAGAAAGAGAATCCCTATCTCATGCCTTATACAAAAATTAAGTCAAAATGGGTCAAGGACCTAAATATAAAAGCTACAACCATAAAATTCCTAGAAGAAAATGTAGGGAACCATCTTCAAGAGCTTGTGGTAGGCGGTAGTTTCTGGTAGTTTCTTAAACCTTACACCCAAAGCACAAGCAATTAAAGAAAAAATAAATAAATGTGACCTCCTCAAAATTAAACACTTTTGTTCTTCAAAGATTTTGTCAAGAAAGTAAAAAGGCAGCCTACTCAATGGGGGAAAATATTTGGAAACATATCCAATAAGGTTTTTTTTTTTTTTTTTTTTTTTTTATTATGGGTAAAAATCAAAATTCTCACAATACATACAAACATTTGTAAAATGATATATAAATATATATGCATATATGTGTATTTGCTTACAAAAATGTTATTTTTTATATATATATATACATATATTTTAAGAGGTGCTTAGATTACCTAAAATATTATACGGAACCCACTCGGATTCCCATGTTGCCCACCTCCCACACCTCCCACCACATCCAACACAAACATCTCCCATAGTGTGGCCCACCAACCTCAATGAACTTACACCTCCTGGAGCCTTGCCACCAACCATAGACCACAGTTCACACTGTAGACCACACTCTCTCCCACTCAGTTCTGAGTGGTGTGTGCTGATTTAAAATGGCCTACATCCATTGCCACAACAGTACTCAGGACAACCTCCAACTCCCAAAGAAGCCCCTGTATTTCAACTGCTCATCCCCTCCCTACCCAAAAAACTGTCAAGTGGCCACTGGCTCCACCTCATTGTTATAATTTCTTGCATTGCAAGAATCACCATATGTGAGCAAGAGAATACCATCAAGTCCACTCTAGTCCATAGTTCTTCCCCCAATCCAGAGGCGACTGGGATGGTGATGTCCACTCCAACTCCAAGTGAGAGAGGGCTTATATCCCATGGATATGGTGGGTGGGATGATCCTGCCTGCAGATGCAGGCCCTCTCCATTCCCTGGGATGGCCATTTCCCATCGTTGTCTCCTCACCAGGTGACTTGGATGAGTCCATTGAGCTGTAGGGTAGGAGTTGCAGCTCCACCTAGATTTCATGCACACCTGGCACATAGGTAGGTGGGAGGCTCCAGTCTCTGGAAGTATACCTAAGAAACTCCAGCATCACATGTAGGTTTGAATAGAAGGGACTGGTGAACCATGTGCAGGGAGGACTTATTTGAATCTAATTCTGTCACTCTCAGGAGCACAGATTCCAAAATAGAACCCACTGATAAGGCATCAGTCTCTGGGGCTATCCCCCCTTATATAAGACCAGGGTGTCTCCGGAGCTCTCAGGAACCCCACTGAGTGGGGTGATAGGCACTTAGATGTTCTATGAGCTCCTACTGAGGTGTGCGTAAGAGTTACTTCTGGGATGACCTCCCGACTCTCTTTGAAGTCTCTTAGCCACTTGAACTCATTTGTCTTTACCGTTTCCCCCTTTTATTCAAGGTCTTTTTCCAGTTGTGTTGCCAGTTGGCACTTGGGAAAAGTTTTCAATTAGCAATAATCGTGCCTCGGATAAACCTCATTGGCTACGATACTGCCACTGCAAAAAGCTGCCAGTTGGCACTTGGTATTAATCCCTCGTTGCCAGGGAGGCTCATCCCTGGGAGTCATGTCCCACGTTGGGGGGAATCCAATAAGGTTTTGATATCCATGTTATATAAAAAGATCATACAACTCAATGATATAAAGACAAGCAACCCAATTTAAAAATGGCCAAAAAACTTGAATAGACATTTTTCCAAAGTGGAAACACAAATGGCCAAAAAGCACATGAAAAAAAGTTCAACATCACTAGCTATTAGGGAAATGCAGCTCAAAACTACAGTGAGATACCATTTCACACCTTATAGAATTACCATTATCAAGAAAACAAAACAGAAAACTACAAGTGCTCAAAAGGCTATGGAAAAATAGGAACACTCCTTCACTGTTGGTGAGAATGTAGAATGGTACAGCCTCTGTAGAAGACAGTTTGGCAGTACTTCAAGAAGCTGAATAAAGAAATGCTGTATGATCCAGCAATCCTGTTACTGGGAATATATTCAGAAGAACTGAAAGCAAGAACAGATATTCACACACTGATGTTTATAGCGGCATTATTCACAATTGCTGAAATATGGAAACAGCCCAAGTGTCCATCAACCAATGAATGGATAAACAAAATGTGGTATATACATACAATGGAATACTATTCTGCTGTAAGAAGAAATGAATTTGGGATGCATAGGACAACATGGATGAACCTGGATGACATTATCTTGAGTGAAATAAGCCAGACACAAAAGGACAAATAGTGTATGGTCTCACTAATATGAAATAAATACAATGAGTAAACTCATGGAGGTAAACTCTAGGGTATAGGTTATTAGGAGATAGAATGTGGGTTGAGAATGGGAGCCGATGCTTAATGTATGTAGAATTTTTAATAAAGTTGATTGTAAAAGGGTGAAAATGAATATAGTTGATGGTAACACACTATAGTGAGTATAACTAACAGCTGATTTATAAATGTGATTGTGGCTGAAAGGGGTAGTCTGTGGATGTAAATGTCAATTGAAAGGAAGCTAGAGAATAATCTAGGGACTGTATAACAGTGATTTCGGTGGTGGATGAAGATTGTGATCAATAGTATAAATATAAGAATATTCTTTTACAAAGTGTTAAGAATATGGTGATACAAAGGAAAATTACAACTAATGTAACTTATGGATGATAGTTAACAGTAATATTGTAATATTTTTGCAGCAATGGCAAAGAAGATATATCAATTCTAAGGGATAACAATAGGGGGATATAAGGAGGTATGGGATCTTTCCTTTTGGAGTAAAGAAAACGGTTTAAATTGCCTGAGGTGATGACAGCACAACTCTGTGATGAAAACAAGAGCCACTGGGTGTATACTTTGAATGGATTGTACAGGCATGGGACTGTATAACTCAGTGAATCCTGTGGTGGAAGATGGACTGTGGTTAACAGAACAAATGTGAAAATGTTCTCTCATGAACTATAACAAATATATAATACTAATACAGGTCATTAAACATCGAGAGGGTTGGGGAAAACACACCAAATGTTAGATATTGGCTATAGATAGTAGTAATATTTTCATGATGCTTTTGCATAGTTTGTAACAAATGTTTCAAAACAATGCAAGATGTTGGTAGTGGGGTGATGTATGGGAGCCCTGTATGATGATATGCATGTTTGTTTTGTAATTTTGCAACTTTTATTATATACTTATTGTTTATGTATGTTCATGTATGAATGATATACATAAGTTTTTTAATGAAAAAAATGAATGAGCTAATACACTTATGATATGAATGAATCTCAGAAATATCAAGCTAAGTGAAGGAAAAGAAAAGTCTGATGCAAAAGAGTACATCCAGTAAGGAAAAATAAAAAAGATTAAAAAAAAAAAAAAAGTACATCCTGTATAGTTCAATTTTCATGAAGTTCTAAAACGGATCAAACCAACCTATGATAATACAAATCAGATCAAAGATTGCTTGGGATGAGAGGGCACTGGAATTTGACTACAAAGAGGCATGAAGGAACTTTTGTGGGTGTTAAAAATGTTCTTTATATCATGTGGGATTGTAGTTAAACAGGTGTATACTTTTGTTAAAACCCTATCAAACTGTCCATTTGAAATATGTGGATTTTATTGTGAGTAAACTGTACTTCAATAAAGTTGATTAAAAATAAAACTAACTTTTCTTTGCCTTCTTTTCCAATCTCCAGTCCTCTGTGCCTCTCCCTTCCCCACTCACCCTTCCTCACTCACTTCCCTCACACTCTCCCTTGAAATAACCTCATCAGAGCCTTTTGCCTCAGCTCCTCCGAGGCCCTCACTCTGCCCTGAGATGTTGGCAACTCCCAAATTCTCCCTCCTGCCCAGACCCCTCCCTGGTGCTCCTGGGTTTCTCCCTCTGGATATCACCTACGCCAACATTTGACTTACTGCATTTCACCCAAATCATCCAGCTGCTGTGTGTCCCCATCTCAGTAACATAGCTCCGCCATAGTCAGATTCCTCAAAGGAGATTCCAAGTTCAGGCCTTTGGCCTCAACCCCATGCCCTGATACCAAGTCCTATAGATTCATCACCAAAATCCCTCCCACTTTCCACTGCTAGAGTTCAAGTTTGAGTCCCCTTTTGATTGAACTCCACAGCAACCCCCTGCGTAGTTCTCTTGCCCCTAACCCACATCCTGTAGCCAACTTATCTCTACAGTGATGCCAGATTGACCTTCCTGAGATTCATTTATTGATTATATATATTAAGCACCTACTCTGTGCTAGCCTCTGTTTTTGGCACTGGAAGTGAATGATCAGTGAACAAGCCAACAAAAGTCTCTGCCCTCACAGAGCTCATTCTAGTTAGGGAAAGCAGACAATAAACAAGAGTAGGTTAGACAATTTGGTAGCCAACCCCAAGGGTCCTCACTTTTTATTATTTGTGTCCTCCCTCACTGAAAAGGCTGACTTGTGAACCAGTTGCAGAAATAATGGTGGGTGACTTCTGAGGCCAGATCATAAGAGACATTGTGGCATCTGCCTTACTTTTCTTGGTGCACTCTGGGGGAAGCCGGCCACCATGCTGTGAGCACACTGAAGTAGCCCAATGGAGAGCCCCCATGGTGAAGAACTGAGGCCTCCTGCCAACAGCCAGCACCAACTTGAGACCTACATGAGGAATTGATCTCAGAAGTGGATCATCAAGCTTCAGGGAAGCCTTCAGATAAGGCTGACAGTATGACTACCACCTATTAAAAGACCCCAAGACAAAAGCACTCAGCCGAGCTCAGGAATTTCTGACTCACAGAAACGGTGTGAGAGAGATGTTTACTGTTAGTAAACATTAAGTCCCTATACTTTGAGGCAATTTATTACACAGGAATGGATAACTAATGTCAACAGTGAAGAGATAAAAGGCAAAATAAAGTAGGGAGGGGGGATAGGAGCATGGGGGAGGGGCGGCAATTTTAGAGCTGACATCTACAGAAGGCCTTCCTGTGAGAGGGGAGCAATGAATGAGGATATCTGGGAGGAAAGCATTCCCAGCAGAGGGAACAGCATGCTTAGTGAAGATCCAGAAACAGCACAGAGGCCAGTAGGGCCATAGCAGAGAGAGTGGGGAAATGAGAGGGGATGAGGTTAGAATTTATGATGGTGAGCAGATGGCATTGGGCCTCACAGGCATGGGGAGAACTCTGCTTTCACGATTAGTGAAATGGAACTCTGTGGAGGAGTAACAGCAGAGGAAGGGACATGGTCTGGCCTCTGTAACATGATCATTCAGCTGCTGTGTAGAGAACGGATTGGGGTGGGCAAGAGCAGAAGCAGTTAGGGGCTATTATGACAAGACAGGAGGGAGGAGGATGGCTTAGGCCCAGTCAGAGTAGGGAGTAGCTGGTTAAGAAAGGTCAGAGACAGAAAAAAAAAAAAAAAAAAAAAATAGAAAGGTCAGAGTCTGCTCTAATTGTCATAGGGAAATACCTTCAGGACCTTGCAGCAGGCAATGGATTTTTAGATTGTACACCAAGAGCACAAGCAACAACAAAAAATAGATAAAATGGACTCATCAGTGAAAAGCTTTTATGCATTAAAAGACATTATCAAGAAAGTAAAAAGAGGCAGCCTGGGAAGTGGGATGTGGCTCAAGCGATTGAGCTTCCACCTACCACATGGGAGGTCCCTGGTTCGGTTCCCAGTGCTTCCTAAAGAAGATAGTGAGTTAGTGCAACGGGCAGGCAGAGCAAGATGATGCAACAAGAGACACAAGAAGAAAAACACAATGAGAGACATAACAAAGCAGGGAATGGAGGTGGCTCAAGCAATTAGGCGCCTCCCTCCCTCCCATATTGGAGGTCCCAGGATTGGTTCCCAGTGCCTCCTAAAAAGAAACAAGGAAGACGGACACAGCAAGTGCAAACAATGAGGGGGTAGGGAGAAATAAATAAATAAATAAAAAAGACGCAGCCTACCAAATGGGAGAAAATATTTGGCAACTATATATATATTCTAGTTTAATATCCAGAATATATAAAGAACTTCTACACCTCAACAACAAAAAGACAAAAAAAAAAAAAAAAAAAACAATTGAGAAATGGCCGAGGATTTGAATAGCCGTTTCTCCCGAGAAGATATTTAAAGGGCCAGTAAGCATATGAAAAGATGCTCAACATCGTTAGCCATTAGAGAAATACAAATTAAAACTTCAGTGAGATACCACTTCATACCCACTAGGATGGCAATTACTAAAAATACTAAAAATAACAAGTGTTGGCGAGAATACGGAGAAATAGAAACCTTCGTACAAGTAAAATGGAGCAGCTACCATGGAAAACTGTTTGGTGGTTCCTTAGAAAATTAAACATAGAATTACCACATGACCCAAAGAATTGAAATCAGGGACTCAGAAAGATATTTGGACACCAATGTTCATCACAGTATTATCCACAATAGCCAAAAAGCAACCCAAGTGTCCATCAATAGAAGAATGGATAAACAAAATGTGGTATATCTGTACAATGGAATATTAACCACATGTAAAAAGAAGTGAAGTGCTGGTATATGCTACAACATGGATGTATCTTGAAGACATCATGTTGAGTGAAATAAACCAGACACAAAAAGACAAATATTGTATTATTTCTCTTATATGAAGTACTTAGAATAAGCAAATTTGTAGAGACAGAAAACAGAATAGTGGTTACCAGAGTTAGGGGGAAGGGAGAATGGGGAGTGTTTGGTAAATGAGCATGAGTTTTGGTTGAGGATGATGAAAATAGTCTGGAAATAGTAGTGAAAGTTACACAGTAACTTGTCAGTGTACTGAATGTCAAAGAATTGCCCACTGAAAATGGTTCAAATGATTTTTATGTTTTGTATATTTCAGCACAATTAAAATAAATAAAGTAAAATGATATCAGGTGTCAGACTGATTCTTATCCATATAAAAATATTTTCATAACACAATTAATGAAATAATGTTATTTACCACAATAATGTTTACCAAAAAGTTAATAGCTTTCTCTGGGATTTATGGGACTAATATTTGCTTGTTTCTATTTGCCACTACATTTCTACAGTGCTGGTGCATTACTTGTATTGGATGATTCTTTAAAATAAAGCATAGATGGGAAGCGGCTGTGGCTCAATCAGTGGGGCTCCCGTTTACCATGTGGGAGGCCCCGGGTTCGGTTCCTGGGGCCTCCTGGTGAAGGCGGGCCCGCCCACACGGCGTGGTTGGCTGACCCAGCGAGCACAAGCAGCAAGGGGGGGATAAATGAATAAATAAATAAAAACTTTAAAAAAAAAAAAAAAATAAAATAAAATAAAATAAAATAAAATAAAGCATAGATATTCTCAGCATGGGTCATAGAACTCCTCAAATGCTGTCAGTTAAGCGCATATCTTAAGCATATGATATTCCCTCTGCTTGGAATGCTTTCCCCACTTTATTTATCCAACTCCTACCCACCCTTCTAAAGCACCTATGAGTCTCATTGGAGCTACTCCAGAAAGCCTACCAACCTCCAACATGGACAGTCCCAGGAGTACTGAAAGCTACCCCTACACACACACATATTCACCCATTCCAGATGTTTCTCCTGGGCCTACTGAATGCCGGACCCATCCCACTTCTTCCACCCTTATCATTCAGGAGCCTCCCTGCCTCCCTCACCTGACCAAGCAGCCAGGCCCCCAGCACAGTACCTCACACCAGGCAGGAGGTTGGGGAATAGATGGATGGGGCCCTATGACTCAGCATTCCATGAGTTCCCAGGGTCTTCTCATTAATGCCTTAAATGATGTTTCACTATTGTTCTTTAAACAATTTGGGTTGTAAAATCTACATACAGGACAGTGCACAAACAGATAGTTGTAAGGAGCACATTCACTGAACCATCACACAGGTCAAGAAATAAACATTACTGGCACCCCTTGCCCCCTTCTGATAAATCCTCTCGATGGAGACCTCTCCCCATTCTGCCCGCCCCATACCTTCCCCTATAGGCAAAAATCACTGCTTTTGATTTATGATAATAATTTCCTTGCTTAATCGTTACAGTTTATCATCTTTGCACCCCTAAACAATCGTTTATTTATTTTTTTGCCACTTTTTGAACTTTATATTAATGGAATCATTCTGTATGCATTTGAGTGAGTGTGTATGTGTGTGGGAGTGATTCTCTTTTTGCTTAACATTGTGTGGGTAAGGTTCATCACTCAGGTTCGGGCAGCTTCCATGTGTGTATTTTCTGTAAAGTCTTCACCTTCAGTCTGCTCAAATATAAATCCACAAAGAGCGAAGCTGTACCTGTCTCCTCAGGCGTCCGGGCAGGGGCCTCCATGGCGCCCCTCGCCAGCGTCCCCGGGAGCACTGGGCAGCCCTGCGGCCTCCTGGGTCCAAGGCTAGTCCCAGAGGAGCGGGTCACACGCTGAGCCCCCTCCTCTGAGCCCCAGCTGGGGGAGGGGCCGGGCAGGTTGAGAAAAGGCGAACACAGCCCCAGACTGCGCTCACAACTGTCACACACACGCACCATCACACCCGTCACACACTTCTCCGAGAGAACCCGCTCCGCGGGGACCAGGGCCGGGCCTCGGGCTCATTGGGCGCCGACCACGGACCGGAGACATGCCCTGGGACGGACGGAGAAACAAACCCACGGACCGAGGAGTGAGCGAGCGAACGCGCCGCCCTCGATGGACAGAGACAGAGCCGGATGGCTGCTGCGGGGGCGGGAGAATGCGTGTAAATGATGCGTACTACAACTCCCGGAAGCCTTTGCGCCAAGCCTTTGTGCCCCAGAGAGCACCTGGGTTGCACAGCCTTCTGGGAAGTGTAGTTCTGGGTCCGGCCACAGTTTACAGTTCTTTACCTTGATTAAAGCCTGATCCTGCTCTCTGGGATTGAGCCTCTCCACCTTTGGCTCTTTTTTCTGTGCTCTCTGCCCTCTGAGTCATCCTACTTTTCCCATAAGAAAGAGCTTGTGTTTGCGCTTGAGCAGTTCTCTCAGTCTGCTTCCTGCCCATAGGTGTTTGGGGGTCTGTGTCTTAGTTTGTCAGAGCTGTATGCACTGTGTCCATTTTGGGAGCCCGCGAGGGAGGGAGGTGGAAGAAAAACTTAGGCGGAGAGGGAAGGTTGTTCATATTAGCACAGCTGCAGTCTGCTTTAGACAAACAGGCAAGCAAGCATGGCCGTTCTTTTATTTACATGGTTTTTTATACACTACAGTTATCACCCGAAGTTATACAGAAGGAACACAGAATGCAACTCTCCGGAATCATTTCTGCTGTGCTCAGGGGATATGTGTACCGGGCCAAGGACCTTATGAATTGGCTGCAAGGCATGCTGAATCGGGGGAGCAAAAGAAAATGAGCCAAGGTCAACAGCTAATCTAGCAGTTGGGCTGCTGCCCAGGTTTTAACACTTACACAGCCGCTGCCTGAGTTTTAACCCTCACACAAGCTGCTATGACAAATATCACTCAGTGGGTTAGCTTAAACAAGGATTTATTGACTCATGGTTTTAGAGGCCAGATACATAAATCAAGACATTGGCAAGGCCACACTTTCTTTTGCAGTCTGTAGGGTTCTGGTGATGGCTTGCTACAATCCTTGGGGTTCCTTGATTTTCATCTCTGCCTCCATCACATGGTGATGCCCTTGGTGTCCTCCTTGGGCTTTCTCTCATTTCTGGCTTCTCTTTATAAGACCTCCAGTAATATGGATTAAGGCCCACCCTGATTCAGTTTGGCCAGACCTTAACTAATAATAACCTCTTCAAAAAGTCCTGTTTACAAATGGATTCACACCCACAGGAACATGGGTTAAGGCTAAGAACACATCTTTTGTTGGGGTACATGATTCAATCTACCACAGGGTAGGCATCTTTTCAGTCTGCTCTTTCTCCATCTGTTTAAATCCAAGCTGATAAAATTCTTTTAAAACTTTGTGGGTTTCTTATGTATCAATTTCCAAATAGACTTCATTAGACAAAAGCCAAACACCACCACATCTCTTCCATATAAGCCTTTCTACCTGGGCACCCTCTGAGGCTGTTGTGAGACAACATCCTTTAAATCTTAGAAGCTCCACTGTTTAAAAGGGAGGATCTGGGAAGGAGATGTGGCTCAAGTGATTGTACTTCTGCCTACCATATGGAAGGTCCCAGGTTCAGTTCCCAGTGCCTCCTGGAGAAGACGAGCAAGACAGCAAGCTGGTGTGACAGGCTGGTGAAGCAAGCTGACACAACAAGGAGACACAAAGAGGAAACACAATGAGAGACACAACAAAGTGATTGAGCACCACTCTCCCACATGGGAGGTCCCAGGTTCGGTTCCTGGTGCCTCCTAAAGAGAAGACAAGCAGACACAGAGCACACAGCAAATGGACACAGAGACCTGACAGCAAGCGCAAACACTGGGGGCAGGGGGAAATTAAATAAAAATAAATCTCTAAAAAAAATAGGGAGGATCTTCCCTCATAGGAAAGCCTTCTATGAGGTGCCATCTTAAATCTTTCTGAGGTCTTCACAAATGGTTTTAGTTGCACCTTGGCTTCATCTCCTCCACAACACCACATCTTCCTCATAGCACCGTGGATTACCTGAGGCCCTTTCTTACTTTGACAACATTTCCTTGGCTGGAAAAGCTGTCCTATGCCTTCTATATCTTCTATCAATTCAACTTGAAATCTGAATTCATTTCATCTTTCTCTTCTCTCATTTTATTGTGAGTAGCAAGAAGATGCCAGGTGCCACATTCAACCCTCTGCCTGGACGTCTCCTTTGCCAGACCTACTAGTTCATTAGGTACATTTTCTACTTTCCACCACAGGTGATAGTTTTGCTACACTTTCTACTACTACATGACAAGGATCCCTTTTCCTCCAGCTTCCAATAATATAGTCTTTGTTTTTCCATCAAGTCCTAACCAGCAGCCTCTTAAAGGGCCATCAAGCTTCTGCCCACTGCTCAGTCCCCAACTCATTGCCACATGTTTTGTTTTGTTTGTTTGTTTTTTTTTCATAAAGGGTATTTATTTGGGTCGAAGCTTACAGTTACCAGGCCATAAAGCATAAGTTACTTCCCTCACCAAAGTCTATTGCCATGTGTTGGAGCAAAATAGCTGCCAACTCTGGAAGGGTTCAGGCTTCCTCTTCCTCTTAAGGCTCCGTGGTCTTCCAATATCAGCTGTAGGCTGGGATAAGTCTCGTCTCTCTCCCAAGGCTCATCTCTCTCCAGACTCAGCTGCTCTGCTCTCTTCACAAGGCCAGCTGTGACCTGTCAGGCAAACAGCTTGTCTCTCTTCCTGGGTCCTCTGCCATGTCTAATGGAGCCTTCTCTCCTCCTCAGGTATTTGCTTCTCTGTGTTTTTATTTCCTGGGGTTCCAGCATACAAAACGCCAAACTCTGTTCTCTGCCATGTCTTTTCTCTGTGAGTCCTTGCCTACAAGAGGGGCAGGGACGTGTTTTATATTTTTGTTATGGCAACACCTCATTCCTGGTACCAAATCCTGTTCTGGTTATCTGAACTGCATAACACTCCACCCTAAACTTACTGGTGTAAAAACAACCAGTGAAATAGAGGGGGCTTTGGGAGAGGAGCAGACACCAGTGGCAAGGATGGTGTCAGAAAGCATGGCCTGCATCGTGAAGGGGCAGCTCCCCGCATATCTTAAGAGGCTCCCAGTCCCCGAGAACCTTCCTGGATTTGCCTAGCTCACAGTTTCAGAATGGCTTCGGTTATTGCCTTTTCTTGGTGTGCTTGCACTACTTGACTAGCTTGCTGTACGTCCATTCCTTCTGAAATAAAAACAACAGAAGGATAGCTTGCTTAATCTTAAAATACAAAAGGGAGTAAAGAAGGAGGGGGTGCGGAAGAGAGAAAAATAAAATAAAATAAAACAGAGAAAAAAGAAAAAAAATACAAAAGGAAAATCCCAAAGTAATGAATGAAATAAATATTGAAGATCTGGTCTCACTAAAACAGCTTTTTGTAGGTGTTGGCATACTATGACGTTTCTTGCCTGTGATGGTTCCCATAATAAACACAATGAATTGATTGGAGATAATGTGAGTCCACTAAAACTGAAGAAGAAAGAAGTATAAGAGTAATAAATTAGGGGTGATTTCAATTGTGTGCTGTAAAACCTTGTAACAATATTTTCTTATTCTTTGTATATAAAAAACCCTTGAAATGGTGGTCTTAATTATTGCTACTGATTGAATAATTACTTCTGCCAATTTATTTTCTTGCAACTGATTATATTTGACACTTTGTTTATTCAAAGTCATTTTTGTAGAAATTCAATTGTGTACTTCTGATTTTAATTAATTGAGAAAAATCTAAATTTTAGCAATGGGTTCAAAGCTGTTTCTTTGAATATCAATATTTTCAACAGAATTTATATTAAAATCCCACCCCCCCACACTGTTAAATATATTATTTTTTATATCTCTTTGGTTTTGGTTATTTGAATTGATTTTCCCCTTTTGGCCTTCCACACTGCATTCTTTTTAGGTGAATAAGAAAAATATTGTCATCAAGAATCATTTGATTGCAAATATTCTCACTGTCCTGATTTTGGGATAATCAGGGTAGGCTAAACATTGCTATATTAGAAACCATGGGGAAGCGGCTGTGGCTCAATCAGTAGGGCTCCCGTTTGCCATATGGGAGGCCCCGGGTTCAATTCCCGGGGCCTCCTGGTGAAGGCAAGCCCGCCCGCACGGCGTAGTTAGCTGACCCAGCGAGCACAGGCAGCAAGGGGGGGATGAATGAATAAATAAATAAAATCTTAAAAAAAAAAAAAAAGAAACCATGCATGTGTCCCCAGACCTAGTTTTTCTCCCTAGGTCTGGCTTTTAGAATGCTGGTGATAAACCAAGCCTGATTTATTATATGACCATCCTGTATGGGAAATGACTGTAACTCTAGGTATCTTTGGTCAACCGTGAGCAATATAGCAGGGGGTGGATGTGGCTCAAATGGTTGGGCACCCGTTTCCCATGTAGAGGGCCCTGGGTTCGATCCCCGGGACCTCCCGGTAAAATACAGAAAAATATAGAAGGTGCGCAGGTGCAGGTGCAGAATGCCTCTTTCCCACTTCGGAGGTTTCCAGGATGGAAGACAGGAGAAGGATGAGAGGAGAGGGCAGGAAACAGACACAGAGAACTGCCCAATGAATGGACACAAAAACGGGGGGGAAGGGGGTTAAAATGGATAAAAGTAAATATATTTTTTTAAAATGTAAAGATGTTCAAAAAAATAAATACATTGGGGGGGGGGCGGGAAGGCCCTGCACGCGGCAGCAGGCGGCGGCGGGCGGCGCCGTTGGGCCTTGGGTGGGCCTGGAACCTGGAGGCTGCTCTGGCTCCAGGGCTGGCGGGGCCGTGGCGCGAGGCTGCGCGTGGGCGTCCTGGAGGAGGAGGCAAGAAGGGGAAGCAGGTCCCATAATGAGAAGAGTGGATACCAACATTTCGCTTAACTGAGCGTCTGGAGTTTTAAAGAAGATATTTCCACCAGTTATTCCTAAGTGTTCAAAGATTCTGAGGGGAACAGCATCCTGGAACATCTTACTCTAGCATCTCGGATGACTGGAAGTTGAGAATCTATATTTTAAACTGATGTTTAAGGAGGTACTGGAGATTAAACCTGGGATCTGGTACACGGAAGTAGGCACTCCACCACTGAGCTACACCCTCTCCCCTGGACAATATGCTTAAATCTCACCTTTGTTATGTGCAAAATTTGCTGAAATAATATATATTATTCTTAAGATTATTGAGGATTACAAGATAAAATGCATTTGAGTGAATACTGGAATCCATGAAACAATAAGATAACTCCACAAAGGAGTCACTGGAAATGGAACCCAGGAACTTCCGTGTGGGAGGCGGGGGCTCAAATGGGCTTGCACCACATCTGCTCCTTAATTTCATTGTTTGATTGTTCATTGCATGTGTATAGTAATGCAATTAAGTTTTGTATCCTGCCACATGGCTGAATGAGGTTATTAGTTCTGGTAGTTACTTTAGTGGATCCCTTAGCATTTTTATACACAAGGTCAGATTTTCTGTAAAAAGATACTGTTTTACTTATCCTTGTCTAAACAGGATAACTTTATTTCCTGTTTCTGCCAAATTACCCTGGCTAGAACCTAAATTAAAATGTTAAATAAAATAATGTTAGTGGAATCTTTCTCTTATTACTTTAAATAAACAGTTTTATTCAAACACAATACAAAAAAAATACATTAACAATAAAAAAAGAAAACAAACAAAAAAAACAAAAATAAAAAGATCATTTGAGTGGAGTAAATGTGGCTCAAGCAGTTGGGCACCCGCCTCTCACATGGGAGGTCCTGGGTTCAGCTCCCTGTGCCTCCTAAAGAGAACAAACAGATGCCATGAGCAGACAGAACGAGCTGACTCAATGAGCAGACACAATGAACAAGGAGCAGATGTGGCAAGTGCTTGGGCACCTGCCTCCCACATGGGAGGTCCCAGGTTTGGTTCCTGGTGCCTCCGAAAGATGAGCAAACAACCAGCAGAAACAACAAACAGACAACAAGCAGACAATGAGCAGACACAGCGAGCAGACAATGAACAGACAGACAAGGAAGCCATCTGGGGGGGAGTCACTTGAATTTTCACAGAGATAAACCCTTTGCTTTATAAAGATTATTGTCTAATTAATATGGATATCCCAATTTAGAAACAAGAAGTAAACTGGATATAAAAAGTACCTACAAGGAACAGCTATTTACATTGTGAAAGATTTATTTACTTTATAAAAGGCTTATTTGGGTCTCTTTACGTACATATGTTGTGTATGTTGAGCTCTTTGACTCAGTGACAGGCTGGGGTGGGTGGCAAGAATGCATGTAGCTAAACTCATGGGCTGCTATAATTTGATGGTCAATGAAATGAACATAAAGTACCTCTGAATTCATAGTAAAATGATGAATTAGTCCAGTGTTCAAAATTATATTATTATAACCCTGTTTCTGTTTATTACGGTGTAAAACAAAAAATACATACATTTAAAATGTTTGCAAAATAAACTGCTAGAGAATATTAAAAACACAAAACAAAAAACAATGAATGCATTCTATGTATGGGTCAGGAATTTGGAGAAGGCACAGTTGGGAGGGTCCTCTGCCCATGACTTTTGTAGTCTTAGGAAGGAAGATTTGAACAGCTGGGAGCTGGAATCTTCACCCAAATATCCGGAGCCTGGGATGGATGACTTGAAGTCTGGGCTGGAAATGTCAACAGGTGAACTTGCACATGGCCTCTCATGGGCTTGGGCTTCTCACAGCGTTGAAGTTTGGTCTGAGAGAGAGAGAGAGTAACCTGAAAGGAAGCATCTGAAGAGAGAGCATTTTAAGAGAACCGGGCGGAAGCTGCATTTGGTCTAACCTAACCGAGACTTAGAAATCACATAACATCCCTTTTGCATGATTTATCAAAGCCCTCCTAGACTCAAAGGGAGGGAACAGAGACTCCAATGGGAGACTTGTCAAAGGATATTTAACTCAAGTCCACAAGAAAACTGGTACATGAATATTTATAGCAGCATTATTCATAACAGCCAAAAATTGGAAACAACCGAATGTCCATCAACAGACTAATGGATGAACAAAATGTGGTCTAGCCAACATTATCCAGCCATATAAAGGAATTAAGTACTGATACCTGCTACCCCATAGATGAACCTTGGAAACATGATGCTAAAGGAAAGAAGCCAGTTACAAAAGGCCACATATTATATGATTCCTTTCATAGGCTAGTCCAGATAGAGAAATGTATAGAGACAGAAAGTAGAGTAGTAACTGCTGAGAGGGGTGAGGAGCCTGAAGGGACAGGGGAGTGATATCAAAAGGGTGTACTGTTTCTTTGTGAGGTGATAAAAATATCCTAAATTTGTAAAAAAAGACTAAAAATCATTGAATTGTACACTTTTAATGGGTGAACTGCATGGCATGTGAATTACATTTCAATAAAGTGGTTTTGAAAACCTAATGTGGGGGAAGCGGATGTGGCTCAAGCAATTGGGCTCCCGTCTACCATATAGAAGGTCCAGGGTTCGATTTCTGGGGCCTCCTGGTGAAGGCAAGATGGCCCACGTGGACAGCTGGCCCACATACGGAGTGCTGGTCTGCGCAGGAGTGCTGGCCTGCATGGAGAGCTGGTGCAGCAAGGTGACACAACAAAAAGAGACACAGAGGAGAGACAATAAGAGATGCAGCAGACCAGGGAGCTGAGGTGGCGTGGCGCAAGAGAAAGAGTGCAGAATGTCCCAGGATCGGTTCCTGGTGCCGCCTAAAGAGAAGACAAGCAGACACAGAACATACAGCGAATGGACACAGAGAGCAGACAATGGAGGGCGGGGGAGGGGAAATAAATAAATAAATAAATCTTTTTTTTAAAAAAACGTAATGAGGGAAGCAGATGTGGCTCAAGCAGTTGGGTACCTGCCTACCACATAGAAGGTCCCAGGTTTGGTTCCCAGTGCCTCCTAAAGAAGATGAGCAAGACAGTGAGCTGACATAACAGGTTGACCTGGCGAGCTGACGCAACAAGATGATGCCATGAGATGATGCCACGAGATGACGCAACGAGGAGACACAATGAGGAAACACAATGATAGACAACACAAGTAGGAGTGGAGGTGGCTCAAGTGATTGGGAGCTTCACTCCCACATGGGAGGTCCCAGGTTCGGTTCCTGGTGCCTCCTAAAAAGAAGACGAGCAGACACAGAGAGCACAAAATGAACAAACACAGACAGCAGACAGCGAGTGCAAACAATAAGGGCAGAGGGAGAAATAAATAAATAAAATAAATCTTTAAAAAAATAAACAAACAAATCTAATGACAACACACATCCCCATGCTAGGTGGGAGGTCCTTTATGGTGTGTACCCTTGGCATCCTGCTGCAGGTCGAAGGCATAGAACCCGCCCAGAGCTGTCTCGGCAGGGCAGGGAACCTGCCAGTCAGAGACCCAACAGACCCTCCTGGGCAGGAGGTGTGGGGACACAGTCAACCCCATGCCCGCCATGAGCCCCCTGGCCCTGGTGGGAAACCCAGGTACAGACACAACCCCAAACCAAAAGAAATGAAGCTAACATCTATTAAGTGCCTTCTGCATGCCAGGCCTCATGCAGAGAATTTCATACAGCAATAGTGGATAAACATTAATTATGTGCCAACTGTGTGGCAGGCACTTTCCTGGGTGTTAGGGAGAAAGGGAAGGGTGTCCCTGCCCCAGTAGAAGTCAAACCCAAAATGGGGGAGAGAGCAAGGCCCCGCCCGCCCAAAGCTGGGGAGCGTCAGCTGGGAAGACACCAGAGCACACTTAAACTGTGTCCAGAGGCTGGGAAGGAGACATAGAGTGTGTTGTAGGAGGAGTATCACTGAGGCAAGAGAAGTCTGGTCACTGAGCCTCTAGGTTTGAAGAGTGAGGTGGGACTTGTACTGAGCAGTGAAGGGTCCTGATCCTACCCAGGTCATACCAGGCTTACTCTGCCTTCACTCTGCTGTGTTTAGGTGCTAACCCAGAGGCCTCGATGTCATGCAGGTGGATGGTGGGGTGGCCCAAGATGCAAGCTGGGTGGGGTACTGAGGAGGGAGTGTCTGAGGTCACCAGGAGGGTGTGAGCAGGAGGGCATGGCCAGCTAGGTCGGTGCTGGTGCAAGGTCAAGGACAATAAGCAGCCTTTGGTCTCAGGGACTGTGATGGTTAGGTTAATGTGTCAACTTGGCCAGGTAATTGTGTCCAGGTGTTTGGTCCAGCAAGCACTGGGCTAATTGTAATACAAGAGCATTTATGGACTTCAATCACCAGTGAGTTTACTGCATGGATGGCTGATTACATCTGCATCAATCAGGGAGATTGCATCGTCAGTGGGTGACGCTTTTATCCAATCAGTTGAATGCCTTAAAAGGGAAGTGATTTCAACATTCAGAGAGAATTTCCCAGCTCGTTGATGGACAGTCACCTTCTCCCAGAAACTCATCAGACTTTCATTGGAGCCCCTGGTTTGCAGCCTGCCTGCGGAACCTGGACTTGTGCATCCCCACGGTCACGTGAGAGACTTCTTAAAAATCTCATATTATTAACAGATATCTCCTGTTGATTCTGTTTCCCGAGAAAACCCTGACTAATACAGGGACATTGATAGGCATCTTCTTTTTATTTAAAAAAAATTTTTTTAGGGGAAGCGGCTGTGGTTCAATTGGTTGGGCTCCCGTTTACCAGGGAGGCCCCGGGTTCGATTCCCAGGGCCTCCTGGTGGAGGCAAGCTGGCCGAAGGCCGCGCAGGCACTGGTGAGCTGACGGCCTGCGTGGCGCGGTGCACAGGAGCTGGCACAGCAAAATGACACAACAAAGGGAGACAGGCAGACACAGAAAAACGCACAGCAAATGAACACAGTGAGCACAAGCAGCAAGGGGGGATAAGTAAATAAATAAAAATAAATCTCAAAAAAAAATTTTTTTTAACAAATTTCCCCATAAGTTATACTGTTTTACACAGTCAGGTGTCTAGACAGGGCTTTTTAAACAGCTTGAATGGTATATAGCTACACACTTGTTGCCATAGGTATGCTTTCTGACTGTATAAAGGCCCATAAAATAGTTAACAAAATATTAAACTTCCCTCCTGGAGAAGTCCTGCTACTTTCTCAAATAAGATGGCCAGAAGCTCTGGAATATATAAACCTTGCCTAATAAAGGAAAATAGGCTAATAAGCCAAGGCCTTGATCTTAAGATCACACTTATGAACCTTATTCCTGTAATAATGAAACTTAACCTAATTATAATTAAGGCCTAAGAGTTGCCTCCTGAAACCCTCCTTGTTACTCAAACGTGGCCTCTCTCTAAGCCAAACACTGAAAATAAACTTACTACCTTCCCCTGTCCCCCAACATGGGAAATGACTCCCAGGGATAAACCTCCCTAGCACCGAGGGATTATTACTAAGTGTTAGTCAGCAATGCACTTGAAGAAGGACCTTGATCAAAAGGGAAAAATATTAAATAAAATAGAGTTTTTATGGCTATGGGATTTTAAAGAGAGTTGGGAGGTCATTACAGAGATTACACTTATGCAGGTCTCAGCCAGACTCCACAAAATGCCACAGTAAATGAAGCCACAAACAAAAGTGCTCCTGAGGGCCCTAGGGACATCCAGGCACCATAGACAAGCCACAGGGCCACACAAAATCAACACCCCCTCAGCAAGCTTCTATCTGGGAATGTATGAAAAGCTATCTTCCCAATATAACATGGTTATACTTAGGCATAAATCCCCTAATCATGATTCTTCTACTTCTTTTATTTGAACCTATATTTTTCAATTCATTTGTTAAGTATATTTCTTGGAGATGTAAAGCCTTCAGATTGTCCCTATGCTAGTGGAGTCCTGAAATCCAGCAGATATGTGGCCAACTCCTACTCTTCAGTTCTTCGGGCCTGCCCTGGACAACTAATAAAATAATATTGATGGACCAGATCTAGCCTCAAAGCAAGGAGCATCTTCAACTGCCAGCAAAACAATTCCATTCTTCTGCCCCATAATATTTGTGTCCCTTCTGAGCTGAAGCAAAGTAGACATTGTCCCAAATCCCACAAGATTGAGAAATGAACAAAAATGGAGGGCAGGGGGGGTGGGCAATGTAACTGCTGACTAAAACAGATTTGTTATTATTGTAGAAAAATGTTTAAAACTTTTTCTTGAATTTTGTCAATTGCTATTTCTCTGTCTATTGATAGGATCGCAATTTTTTCCCTCCCATCTGCTAACATGGTCTTGCCTATGAATTTTGAAAAAAATCAACTTTATTGAGTTATACTTTACATAAAATATAAATGGGCACATTTTAGGTTCACACCTAAAGAAGGAGAACATTTCCATGATTCCAGAAAGTTCCCTGGAGCTCCCTGCACTCAATCTCCCACTTAACTCTCTCACCCTCAGGCAACCCCTGATCTGATTTCTGTCAATGTCCTTCAGTTTAAGTTTGAATTTACTTTTATTTTTGCCCTTTGTTTCCTTTTCCATTTTTCTTTCTTTCTCTGTTCCTGTCCTTCCCAGTGAGTCTCCCCTTAGGTTTCTTTATTTTGATAGGAGTCCCCTCCTCAGCTCCCAAACTAGGATGAGGCAGTCCCCAGGGGCCACCAGTCATGGAGACCCCCGCCCAGCTGGCACAGAAAGGAGAGCTCAGAAGGGCCCCTACCAGGTCAGGACATTCCCTCCCCGAGGCTGCCCTCTGTCCTCTGGCAGCAGCCACCTCACATGCAAACCCTCTTCCAGGCCGGCTTGTGGGTGAGAGAATGCAGTTAAGAGATTTGCCGCCCAGGATTGTGCAGCCGGCAGGGGATTATCCCACTCGGAGCCAGGCGGGGGCATCAGGACACACACACAGCCTGGCAGCGGGTGCCAGACTCATGGCCCAGACTGGTCAGAACCACCCCAAGCATTCCAGGGCTGCTGACGCTAGGCTTAAGGCAAACAAGGTCATTACCAGGTAATTAGCTCATTATTGAGGTCAGGCAAGGTTATTACCAGGTAATGATTTACCCCCTGCAGAGCCATCTGTCCCAGGACAGTTCCCAGGGAATGCCTGGGTAGCCAGGGCCCCCCAGGAGGCCAGAGCACATTTCCAGGGAGTGATTACAGACCAGGCATAGAGTCCAGCCCCTACAGTAACCCCCAACCCCGCACTGAGAACTGGAGCCAGTCACTTTCCCTCCCTGACCCCTTCTTTAAGAGAGGGGGACCTCTGTAGCTCAGGGGTCAGAGAGGCAGGGATACCAGGGCTCCCAGGGGCCCTGTGATGGCACGGGACTGCCCTACCAGGCACTGGCCTCCCCTGGCTGCCCTCACAGCCTGTGTCACCTCTGCGTAGACTCATCCTGGTCTCGGATAGGCAGGGAAACTGAGGCTAGGAGAACCCAGTGGGATGGCCCAAGCCAGACCTGCCAGCCAATGTCCCCTGAGGACCCACTTTGGGGGCCTATAGTCTCCCTCTTGGCTTCTTAGGGTCAGTTCTGCGGGTCCATGCCCCAGCCAGGCTCACCACCAAAGGCTCAGCTAGGAGGATAGAGCCTGTGCCGAGAACCAGGGCACATGATCAGACTGGAAAAGTGACACAGCTGAGGCCACCGCAGCCCCCCACCCTAGATTCTGGATCAGAACCACCTCCAGGACATCCCCCCTCCTGGGTGACCAGAGTATCCTTGGGGCAAATCATACATAGCTGTGGCTATTCCCAGCCCCCCACCCTCCCCTGGGGGCTCCCCACTCTCCCCACCTCTGAAGGCAGCTCCCAAGACCCTGTGGCTTGTACAGAGCTCCCTCCCTCCCTCCGGCCTTTCCTGACCCCCATCCATTGCTTTCCCTCAGCTAGGCTTTTGCCAGGGTGCTCCCTGCCCCCCGCTGTCCCCCTGAACCCAGAATACGCCGCCTGTCCTGTGTTCCTCCCTGAAGCCCTTCCAAAGGATCTTGGCCTCCTTCAGCTTTTCAACTACATCTCCAGGGAGACAAGGGCCAGGTGCCTGTGGCAGGCACCGGAGAACAAGGCACACATCTGGTCCTGCCTGCAAAGCCTCGGGGAGACCAGGAGGCCCTGGGCTCTGTGTTTCCAGAAGCTCTCCTGATGGCCGTGGAACTGCAGTCCTATGCTGCTCTCCCCACCCTACCCCCAGAGGCCATCAAAGCCTCCAAGGACAAGCAGAGCTGGCCTGTACCTGCTGCCCACCCCCCCCAACTCTGCCCTGCCAGCACCCCACCTGCCCCCGGGCTCTGGGAATAAAGCTTCCTCTCTGGGTGGCTGCCTGGGCTTAATGGCAACAGAGTGTAAAAGTGACGACAGTTAGGTCCCATAGAGTGGCTGCCCTCTCCTGTCCCCTGCCCCCAGCTGCTGAGGCTGCCATGAGAGTTAATGAATGGCAAGACATAAAGGTGGGGGCTGGGGAGCTTGTCACCCACCAGCCTGCATGGGGCAAGGGGTGGGGTGCGGGGAGCCAGGTTGGCAGGCACAAAGCCGGTGACGGGGTGAGGTTGGGGACAGCCTGAGCTTGCTCACTGAACACTAGGTTTCCTAGCCTGCAAGGGTCCTGATCAGCTCCTCTGTGTCAGCAGCTGGTGCCTGGGGATGGGAGTGGGTCCCTCCACCCCCTGCCACCCACCTCCCCTCCTTCACCCCCGGCTCTGCTCTCCTTCTCCGACCTGGCAAAACTCACTCACGGCTTCCTATCCCACCCCCTGCAAAGGGACTCACCTCTGCTCTGTCTTCTCCTCCATGCCTCCAAAGAGCTGGTCACCCTCCCACCCCAGCTCCCCGGCTCCAGTCCAGCCCTTGGCTGCCAGAATTTGGCTTCTACAATGGCCAGGCCACCAAGGAAGCTCCGGCCAGCATCACCCTCCCTGCACTTGACCTCACATGTTGGCCATCCCTGCCTCCTGACCTCAGCCCACGTCGGGGTCCCTCTGCTGCCTCCCCTTCTCCTCCGGCCCTCAATCTCACCGCACACAGAACAAGCCCCCAGGCCGAGGCTCAGCTCATACCACAGCTGGGTCCTTAAACAGCCGGCGAAAATGAGACCAGCCGCCTTGTCCTGCCCAGGAGTGCTTTGCAGCCCTGTCCTCTCCCCTTTTCACTTCTGAGGGTCTCCCCCATCCCTCTCCCGCCTTCTTGGCCTCTCTGCTGGTCCCTCCTGGGGATTTCCTATCACAGTGAGGACCAGAGTTCAGAGAGGGCACACAGTCCGTCTCCAGCAGGCCTGGGGAAGAAGTATTTTAATTACTGTGGAGTTTGGGCAGGGGAGGGTATGGTTAATGAGGCTCCAGGGAGCAGCAGAGCCAGGTGCCAGATGTAGGTCCCAGGGGAGCAGGTGACTCATCAGGAATGGGGGCGGGGGGGCTCTAAGGGGTTGACAGGAGCCAGATGATCATATCCCCCATCTCCACCCCTTGCACAGGTTGCAAGGAAGGAAGGAACGAACAGAGGGCATCCAGGCCACTTCACAGTGGCTTCTGCCCCACAGTGGGGTCCACAGCACTCCCCCATGCACACACACATTGGGCACAAAGCAGTGTATGGCCCAGGCCCCTGCAGGCCCCAGGGACACAGGTCCCCCAGTGGCTGGCTGTCTTGCCTTCTCCCCTGTCAGTTCCACCTGGATCTATGCCAGGCCCTACATCCCCACAACATGTTGGGGAGGGCTCAGGGCCCCAGGACACCCAGAGCCCTAACTAGCCCCTGGGGGTGCAGTGGAAACAACACACTGGGGATGTATGTGTAACTGCCCTCCAGCAGGGTCCACAGCCCATGGCCCAGGAATTGGCCACAGGCAATGCTGCTTGCTGCTTGTGCAAATGCCCTGGGGCAAGAAATGGTGATGGGGCTTCCACAGAGGTGAAAGGGCTGCAGGGGCAGCAGAGCCAGCCTGGCTCCTCCCCTCAATCCCCAATTGTCAAGTGGAGAGAGGATCCCCAGTCCCACCCTCCCAGGACTCTCAAAACTCCAGTCATTCATTCACTTGCTTCTGTGTGTTCAGCACCAGCTGAGTAAGGGGTCCCGGGTAGGACTTGGTCCAGGATAAGATGACTCTGTCTGGTGCTCAGAGACCCCCACTGTGGATGGAGGGGCTCAGAGAACAGAGAGCCATTTAAATATGGTTGTGAGGGGTGCTGTGGATTGTGGAGGGAACCTGAGTTACCGGTGGGGGGCCAGCGTGGTCAAGGAAGGCTTCCCTGCCAAATGACTTTCAGCTGAAGGATGAGTGGGAGCAAATGGGGGATGAGGTGAGGGGGACATGGGCAAGCAACAGAACCCCCGCCTCCAAGAGCTTTAATGGAGGGGCAGGAGGACACGGCTGAGGATGCCCATGACAAGGATGGATTCCTGCAGCTGCATGTGGCTTGAAGGGGATGGAGAGGGGAGAGCAAAGTAACCTGGACCATAACATGAAAGGAGGTAGCAAGCGAGAAGCGGTGACGCATTTGTGACCACAGCCCCTTCCTTCCCTACTGCGATGGGGAGAGGAGCTCCAAGGAGATGGTGTGAGTTCGGTTCTTGATCGGGAGAGTGCTGCTAAGCCTCACTCCACGCCTGCCACTTCTGCCCAGAAGGCGGCCCAAGACCCCTGGTGGTGTTCCAAGGGGCAAATCCCGCACACCCTAGCCTGCTGGCGTCGCCCCGGACTGCCCCTGGGGGGTGCAGCCCTGCCGGGGTTCCCCGGGCCGGGATCCCAGGAGGCCTCGGTCGTTCCCACAGTCGTCCCGGGGGGCCCTCTCCACGGCGCGTCGCCGGGGCCCAGCTGTCGCTAGGCTGCGGGCAGGCGCTCCGTGCCTGTGGGCGGCGGTGGCGGTGGCTGTGGCTTTAGTGGCGGCGGCGGCGCGGATGGCGGCGGAGCCCGGGCGCCAGTGGGCCCAGGCGCGCAGCGCGTATGGTGCGAGCGAGGCTCTGCGGCGCGGCGCGGCCCGCCGGCGGGACCCCGGACCGCAGCCCAACGGGCCGGCCCCAGTCGACGCCCGCGGCCCTGGCCGCCTGGCTCGTCTGCGCGGCCAGCTGCGGGCTGAGGCGGCGGCGCGGACCGAGGCGCCGCGGCTGCTGAAGCTGGTGGAGCGCGCGGGGGCCGCGGCGGCCGGTGCCGGCTCCGGGGAGCGGGCAGACACGCGCAGCCGCGGCGGCTCGGTGTGCTCGGTGTGCGGGGAGCCGCGCGGCGGGGCCACCTACCCCGCGGGCGTCCTGGAGGTGAGCGAGCGGCGGCTGCAGGCGGGGCTGGCGGCTGTGCGCGCCGAGTTGGGCGCGGGGCTGGAGGCGCTGCGCGCCGAGCTAAGGGCCGAGCTGGAGGCCCTGCGCGAACTGCTGCCGTCCCAGCCGCCCGCCCGCCGCGAGGCCCGCGCCGTCCCCCGCGCCCCCCGCGGCCCGGCCCTGCTGCGCGCTCTTGGCACCATGAACGCCCTGGCCGCCGCCGCCGCAGCCGCGCGGCAGGACGACGATGCCCCGGATGGTCCCGCCGACGGCACCGCGACCCGGGCCCCCGCCCTGAAGAACCTCAAGGGCGGCGGGGACTGAGGCGGCCGCGGGCCAGGTGCGGAGGCGTCGTGCGCTGCGAGACGGAGCCCCTTAATGGCCCCGGGGTAGGGGCGGGTGGGCAGCTTGGCTGGGAGAGAGAAGGGTCCCCAAGCGCCGCCGGCGAGTGCTGGGAGCGGAGTGGGGGAGTGGCAGGAAGACCAGAGGAAGGGGTCGCGTCTGGGGCGTGCTGGTGGGCCTGGGCAACCAGTGGGTGGCCCCTGCGGGAGCCTGAGTCCTAGCTGGGAATCTGGTGAGAGTTGGGGCCAGAGGTGTGTCTTTTTCCGGGCGGGGGGGCGGAGCGGTTGGCAACCCAGGGGTTCTCCCACTCCTCTGCCTGGGGGAGGGGCTCACAGCTTCTTTTTCTTTAAGGGTCTTAAGAGGCTGGGCCTCCATGGCCTGGAATAGAGGTCGTCATCCCCTCACCAAGGGACAGATGCCAGGGACACCCGGACACAGCCTCACGCAAGGACAGTGGACATACGTGCAACTGCATCCCACAAGGCATCGGGACTGGACAAAAATATCCTACTCCAGCCAGCCTCACTCTCCCTGGACAGTGTCCCTAGGACTCATAAACTTCACTTCGGTTCATGACACCTTTTCAAGGACATTTACACATTTGCTTAACCTCACCACAGGCATTCACCTGGACACCGGCCTCTCTCCAGAAAGTGTCACCCTGCACTCAGACTCCACAGCCTAACTTGGGAGAGCGTCACCTGAAGACAACTTCTCAGGGAAAGGCAATCCTTCACTAGCTGGGGTCTCTGTCCCCTTGACCCACACACCCAGCGCCACCTCTAACAAAGCCTGGAGCCAGCAGCTTCTTGCCTCCTGGCCAGTGACCCTGGGCCAGCCTGCTAGTTCTTTTTTAAAAAATTAAATGTGTGATCTTAAGCTAATGGTGGCCTATAGAAGATCTGCTAGCTTTTCTCCTTACACCTGACCAGGGGGTTCAGACAAATGTATAGGGTGGGGATGGGGAGTTCTGGAAGGGGTTCTGGGGTGGGCTGTGGTGGGGCAGGGGAGGGCCACTCAGGGGGTCTTCCCTGTTTGGAGGGATGGGCACACTGAGGCCTCAGAATGGGGTTGGACCTGGGGCCCAGTGGATTGGGGTGGGGAGCCCCTGAGATGGCACACCCAGGGCCCACCCCCAGCCACATACCACCGGTCCTTCTGTGCATCCTTTATTAGGATCCAGTGGTTCTGGATCCTAGAAGCATGGCCAGAGCCACAGGCTAAGACCCAGGCCCAGCAGGGAACCCCACACCCTGGCCATGGTGGGGGTTAAGGGTGGGGCTGCTGCGCAAACGGAGGCACCCAGGGAGGCTGAGACCCTGCGCCCTGAGAGAGGCTGCTGTGGGCGGAAGTTATCCGTGAGTGGTGCGGAGCTCGAGCCAGGGGGCCCCGCCTGGGGCACGGTGTGGAACTGGGCCACCTGAGGGTGCAGGGACAAAGACTGGTCAAGACAGAGGCAGCTGGGGCCCAAGGAAGGACAGTGGCCTCATCGTGGGACAGGATCCCACCTGCGTGCGCCCGATGGGCACCGGCTCCTCGAACACGGTCCAAAGCACAGGGGCCTCGCAGCCGGGCGTGGTCAGTGACCCAGAGTACCGATAGTAGCGCGACAGACCGGAGGTGCTGGGCAGTAGCGAGGCCAGCGGGAAGGTGGCCCCAAGGTCTGTGGAGAACCCTGGGTAGGGCGGGGCGGATTTGGAACCAGCCTCCCGGGGCCCTCTAGCCCTCGGTCTCCGGGAGCCCCCACCCCCCACGCCACCCGCGCCTCCTCACCGCGCCGGGACACGTTCTTCAAGCCGGACACGAGGGCTGAGAAGTTGGCGTTGTCAGAGTCCTGCTCCTGGGAGGGGCTCCAAGTGAGAGGTGCTAGGGCGGGGAGTGATCTAGGAGATCTGGGGGGTCTGGGAGAGGCTCCGAATGGGGAGATCTGGGGGCAAGGGGGTATCCCCACTGATGCTGCAGATTACTCCCACTTCTTCCCACCCCCTGGGATCTTTAACTCCTACAACCCCAGTAGACCCCCAGCCATCCCCCACTACCCCCACAGACTCCATAGGCCCCTCCCCGGTCCCCCATGGAACCTGGCCCGGGAGCGCGGGACTCCTCCCTCACCGCCAGCAGCACCGCCAGCACAGCGAGTCCGTCGGGGCGGCCTAGCGCCTCCCGCACGCTTTGGTACCGTGTGTTCACGTGCACCAGATGCATCTGGAGAGAAACCGAAGCGGGAGGTACCCAGGCTGCCCGCTACCCCCTGGCACCTCCATGGGGCGCTCCTGCCTCCACCTCCCACCCCCCCACACACACACCCCCACCAACCTGCTCCGGGAACCCCACCTCCATGGCGTGGCGTCGCCCATCCAGGCTGTGCTCAGAGCCAGCCCTTGCCGGCCCGCCCCAGTGGAAGTGCAGCTGCAGCGCGCGGTAGGCGGGCAGGGGCAGCCCAGCACCCCGCATCTCCAGGCGGCTCTGCGGGCCCGCGTCCAGGTGGAGGAGCACTAGGGGAGCATAACTGGCCCGTCTCTCCTCCGCTCCCCCCTCCCGGCCGCCGCCTGCCTGCCACCCTTCTGCCTCTTTGGTGGGGCTCTTCACCCCGAGGTATGTGACTGTGGGGGGGTTGTGGCTACTCTGGGGCAACCTGAGCCTGTGGGGGGTTCTGACTTCTGGGATGTCCTGACACCTGATCCTTGGGAGCAGTGGCTGGTCCCTGTTGGTGGAGGGTCCTGACACCTGTATGTGGGGAGGGGGGAGGTTCCTGATCCCGGGGGGTATCTTGATCTTTGTGTGGAGGTTCTTGTGCCCTGTTTGGGGAGATTCTGATTCCCCTGGGGGGTTCGCACTTTTTGGAAGAAATTCCTAACCCGTTTGTGGGGGTCCCTAACATATTTGTGGGGGTTCCTGACCCCTGGGGGGATCTCAACCCCTGCATAAGGGTTGGGGGGATCCGACCACTTTGGGGGGGCCCAATTCCTGGGTGAGGGCTTTGGGGAGTCCTGACCCCTTTGGGGGTCCCAACCCCTGGGTGAGAGCTGTGGGGGATCTGACCACTTTGGGGGGTCCTAACACCTGGAGGAAGGATGTGGGGGATCTGACCATTTTGGGGGGAGGGTTGAAACCTCTGGGTGAGGGCTGAGGGGGATCCTGACCCCAGGGTGCTGACCTGTATGGCCATCATTCTCCAGCATCCACACTCCTGGGGGTGCTGAGTCATAGCCTTGGAAGATGAAGGGCCCGAGAGTGGGGTCCCGCTGGACTCGGTGAAGGTTGATGTTGATGGGGGACTGGGATGGACCCCCACAGGCAGGGGCCATCTCCTTCCAGTGGGTGGGGCCTGAGAGGACAAGGTCTGGGGTCTGTAGGGGGGAGCAGGGAGGCAGCCTGGGGCTGCAGGGGAGAGGGTGGCAGGGGTCCGCTCTCCAACACATGCCCAGAGATTAGCCTAGCCTCAGGGGCAGCCACAGGCGAGGCTGCTGCATATTCATTAGTGGGACCATGCTAGGGGCGTGGCTAAGTGGCCAGGTGAGCTCCTCTCTCCTCTCCCCCTACACCAATGTGGATAGGTTACAACCGTCAACCGCCCCCCCCCCCAGATCCTGACCTAGCCACGGCATTTGCAGGCCCCTCACACAGATAGATGCCACGTGATCCATGGCCACGTGCTGACACACAGGAGAGGGTCATGCACCCACCCCACAGGAGCTCCTCTCCATCCACATGCTTGGGCTGACCCCACCGGTGCCCGTGGACACTGACACCAACTGGTAGCAAAGCTCAGCAATCACAGCAGACATGGACACGACACACACATAGGGACAGTCACATGCCTGCTGCCCAATGCCTGGGCAGTCACAGCACCCAAGTCTCTAGATGGAAACCTGCCGAGGCCAGAGCAGTGTGTGGCTTGCCCCTCAGCCACACTTGCACCAGACTTGTCAGACACCCTGATGGCCCTGGGCATGGATGTGTCCCCCATGCGACCCCCACTCCCCCACGTGAAGCTCTGTCCTCACCACACTTGGGGTCCTGGGAGTCGTAGCACCAGGTGCCTGCAGGCAGGGCAAGGGAGCAGGGCTGTGACACCATCCACCTGGGTCCTCTCAGAGACCCCTGGACTCTCAGCAGGGGCTAGAGGTGGCCAGGTGACCCCAGCACCCTCCCATACAGAACTCCCCAGGGGGTGGGGGCAGCAAAGGAGGGGGATTCACAGACTCCCTGGGGCTCACCCTCTGAGTCCCCGTGCATGACCAGCGGCATGGCGAGGAAGGCCAGGGCCCAGCCTGGGGTCCGCATGGTGGAAGTAGTGGCTGCAGCTCGGGAGGACTGGAAAGTGGCTGCGGCCAGAGGGGCAGGATGGCCTCGGCAAGGCCGCTGCATATTCATTAGCAGGGCTGGGCTAGGGGCATGGCTAAGTGGTCAGGCTGGCTGGTCCCCCGCCCCTCTGCCAGCTGACCCTGCTTGGATCCCAGGCAATGGGGGTGGGGGACACTTCCCAGACCTAAGCACATTATTTACATGGCTTCTTCCAGCTGACCCTCGGAGGGGGTCTAGCTTTATCCCCTTTTACATATGAGGAGAGAGAGGTGGGGGGCCAGGTGTGATATGGCAGGGACACCAGCCAGGAAGGAAATTTCACAGAGGAGGGGGGTGTTCTCGGATCCCAGAGCTCTGAACTGCTGGACAGGGAGGTGGGAGGACATCTTTTCTCCATGGCGGGTCTGGGTGACCCCAAGCCACAGCCTCCTGCCTAGTGGCGCCCCACCCCCACCCCCCTGCGCGGATCCGGAGATAGAACGCTCCTCCACTCGACTCTCTTTCCAGGGAGGTACTACCCCGCCAAAGGGTCGCCAGAAGTTGCAGTACGCCGGAGGCTCCAGCGTCTAGCAGAGCCCAGGCTCTTCTGTGGGTTCATCCTCCCGCAGAGTGGGACCCAGAACCCCCTTCTCGGTGCAGCTCGGTCCGGGAAGTGGGAGCTGTCCGCGGTGCTGATGGCACCCTGGTTCCTCTCCTAAGCTTGGCTCCATCGCCTGTAGAGGCCGGGACCCCTCACCCGGTGGAGAGCACCCGGTGTGCATAGTGGCAGGGACGGCTGGCCGAGGGCTCAGGGAGAAAGGCGAGCACTAGGACCTGCCTGGGTTGAGCCACTGGGGTGTCCTCTCGCCCCCACATCACCGAGTGGGAATTTATCAAATGGGCCGTTGTCCTTGCAGTGAACTGAGACAGGAGAACAGAGGGGCAGGAAGGTCTCAAGCCGTCATGCCACCACTGGCCTCCAACCACTGGCTCCATGACCCTGCAACTCAGCCTGGTCCTCCAATACAGCTCGTTTGTGCAGGGATGGGGCTGGAGGACCTCGAGCAGGTCAGGGATGCAGCAGCAGCCCACTTCCCCCTCCCTGGACCAAGCTCGGGCTGAAGCCTCCCTAGGCTCATCTCCAGTTGACATGGAGTAAAGGGAAAGGGGGTTCTCCAGCCCATTTTACAGATGAGAACATGGAATCCCAAGGTCTGCAGAGAAGGCCTGAGCCCCTGGTTCCCACAGCTCAGGAGGGAGAGGCTAGTCTCAGCCCAGCTCCCACCTCCACTCAGAGCCCAGGTCAGGCAGCCCCTACCCACTGAGACCTAGAGATGCCTGTTGAGGGCTCCCAAGGGGCTTGGCTCCTGCCTGGAGAGCAGGGATGGCTGGGCCAGGGCCACCCTGTGGAGAACGAGGTGCTTGGTCTACAGAGAAGGGCTGTGAAGGGCCACCTGGACGATAAGGGGCAGCCTAGAGGAGATGGGGCTGGGGGCCAAGCTCTGGGCCCTCTCCTGTCTGCCCCCACTCACTCCACACTGGCAAAGATGGGTCAGCCCGGTTGAGCAGAGGATGCCAGTCCACATCCGTGGACCCTGGGCACGTCAGCAGTGCTAGCAGAGGCTCGGGTCTTCTCTTGCCAACCCACTATGGCCACAGGCAGGGTTGTGGGCACCAGGGGGTACAGTCATTGCCAACCTCACTGTAGACTCTGCCTAGATTCCAAACTCGGCTCAGCCTGGTCCTCAGCCCCAGGGGTCTCAGGTCGGCTGAAGGACTGAAAGTGTATCAAAATTCCAGGGTGTTCTGGCTGCAAGGCGGGTGCCCTGACTGCCCCCACCCCAGCCTGGAGCTGCGGGGTCACACCAAGGACCAACCAAGCCTCTCTCAGAACACAAATTTATTTGGCATTTGGACGAAATGGTTCTCACAGCATCTGAAGAAAAGGATTAGTGCCAACCCAACCAAAAATAAACCCAAACTAAGAACCCTTAGTGAAAGGAAAACATAAAAAACAGGCATTGAGACAATGTACAGTATCCAATTCCACCTCTACCAGAGGGCAGAGGGCACCTGTTGCACACAGTGGCAAGGCATGTCCTGGGTGGAGGGCCTCCCTCAGGAGTGTGGCCTGTCCCTCCAGGGTGGGCCAGGAGGGCCTGTCTCTCACAGAAACACTGGAGCCGGCAAGGGTGACCTCGGGATCTTTGTCAGACCGTGAGGTACTCGCAGAGGGTGGCAGAGTGGGCAGGAGGGCGAGGACAGATGGGCAGACCTAGCGCTCTCCTTGGCAGGTCTCGACTGCCCTCCAGTGGAGCACAGACGCCAGGGGCAGGGAGGGACCCTGAGCTGTCGGGTGTCACTCCAGTGCAGGTGCACACAGGATGCTCCCCTGGCAGCAACATGACCAGTGCGCACTGCGTTGAGGTGCAGATTCCCTGCACCCAACACCCATTCCAGGGCATGAGGCAGCTCCTGTGGGTCTTCAACAGCCAGCAGGGAGGGCAAGCGTGCCCGGGAGGAGGCGTGATTTGGAGACGTCAGCCCTTTGGCAAGTAGTGGGCTGGCCTGCTCAAAAGTGGGCCGAGCTCAGGGACAGGCGTTTCCACAGCGAAGCTGACATCTCTGGCCAGCTTTGGGGATCGAAGGTCAGGTCTATGGGGTGACTCTCAGAAATTCTGCTCTGATTCCAGCCAGGAAAAAAAAGGGAGTTTCCCACCAGAGTGTGTAGACCGTGCCTAGAACTGGTCGGTGTTGTGGAGCTGTCACCACCATGGAGTACTCCCTTCAAGTAAATCTTCCCTTCATGGTTCAGATGGGCTGGAAAGACCACGAGCGAAACGAACGAGGGCTCCATGACCCCACACAGAAAGGGTCAGAGGCCCTGGCCTGGCTCTGCCGCAGCTGAGACCCAGGGGAGCCCCACCACCAGGCAGGCCCCAACCCCGGGTTCCTGAAAACACTTGTACGTACACATACACACACGCACAGACAGACACACAAAAGGAAAGCTCCAGACATTCACGTAGAAAACGTTATAGATGTGCTGAAAATCGCACAGAACCCGCTTAATCTCCAAACCACAGAAATGCTAGCGCCCGTGTGTCAGGAGATGGGACCACTGGCTGGGGGCAGGCAACAGGCTCCCTCGGCCAAAAGTCCCCGGCATGTGGGCACCCACCACCCAGAGCCACTGAGGAAGGATGGGAAGGTGTGCACCAGGCTGCCAGGTGCCCGGCTCCAGCCACTGTGACGGTGTGCAGGAAGCCGACTGGCAGGAGATGGGAACAGCCCAGGATGTTCACTGAAGCCATGTCCCTCCCCACCCTCAAGAAACCACCTTTATGGCACAAATAAGATGGGGGCTGGGAGGTCGTCAGGCCCAGGGCTCCAAGGTGTAGCAGACAGGAAGCGGCTTGGCCAGGACCCCCTCAGCCTGGCGGAGGCCTTAGGTGCACTCCAGAGCAGCCTCTTTCCAGCAGTGCTGGGGAGGAGCCCATAGAGGCAGGCTGGGGCCTCCTGGACAGAACTGGGCTCACCCTCCTTCCCAGCTGCCCTTCCTGGAGCCCTAGGCCACCCCCCAGCCTAGGTAGGGCCAGCCTCACTGCTAGTGTCTTGCCCTGAGGGGGCCGTCCCAGAGAAGCCATTGTAGCAGCCTCGCCAGCATCTCCCAGGACAGACCCCCTGCCCATACCTGGACGGGCCCCCATACCTGGATGCCCCCAGCCCCATGCTCTGTGCTGGGTGCTTGGTGGCTTGGTCACAGATGTCTCGGCAGGGTCTGCAGGACTCACCAAAGACACGTTTGGTGTGACCAGGGAGCCAGGACTCTCCCTGGCACCTTTGTTCCCAGCCTCTGAAACTTTGTCTTTCTTTTGCCATCTGGGTCACGTGGAAAAGACAGTGACCCACAGCTCCGCGTGTCTGAAGCCCTCAAGGTACCCTTTGGTGCCTGGGCCTGCCCCTTCAAGGGGCAGCGTGGTCTCTATGTACACACATGTGCACACGCACGTTGGGGGTGGTGCAGTGGGGCTGGGGCTGGGCTGAGGCCAAGGCCATCCGAGTCTGTCACATGGGCAAGTGTTTCTAGATGGCGCCCGGTGCGTGTGCCTGTCAGGGTCGTGGTCATGGGTGGGCCATCCTCTACACCATGGTGTTGAGGGGGCTGCGGCTGTGCCGGCCAGGCCCTCGCAGTGCCTCTGCAGCCGGGGCACTCTCGCTCTGGGCAGCGTCGGGGGGCACAAGCAGGGCACTGCTGCTGTCGGCTGAGTCTTCCAAGTCCGCAAGAGAGCCCCCCCCAGTGGGCAGCGGCTGCTCCAGGGGCCGCAGTGAGGTGCCATCACTGCCACCAGCCCCTGCAGTCGGTGGGCCGGCCTGCACTGGCTCAAAGGCATCATCGTCTGTGGAGGCAAAGGGGGTCAGTGGCAGGGCCTGCTGGGCAGGACCGGGTGCCCCCAACCCACCCACTCCTACCACAACCTTAAGGGGGTGGGGGAAGGCCTGCCCCACATGAACCCGCAGGACACACAGCTGTCCCTGCCGCTGCCACGCTGATGGTCTCACCTGTTTGAGTGCCCAGAACGTGCAAGGGGCCAGGGGCAGCCGGGAGCAGCAGACCTGGCTGCTGCTGTGGTCACGTGCAGTGGGGAAGACACACGCTGGCCAGAGATTGCCAGAACCGAGGGAGGTAGGGGTGAAAGCAAAGGCAGACCAAGCAGTGAGGCTGGAGAGGGCTCCACGGGAGGCAGGCACTGCTGTGCAGATTGAAGCACTAATGGGAGGGACTGGGCTGTGGAGGGCGGGAGGATGTTCAGGACAGAGGGGCTGGCACAGCCCCCCAGACCAGGAGCTGCGCTGGATAGGTGTGAGTGACAAGGGCCAGGGCTGGCAGGCCTTGCCCCACAGGGTCTGAGAAGGGCTCTGTGGCTGTTGCTCCTTTCCTTTTTTTTTTTTTTTTTTTACCGGGAGGTCCCGGGGATCGAACCCGGGTCCCTCCATATGGGAGACGGACGCCCAACCAGTTGAGCCACATCCGACCCCCGTGTTTTTTTTTTTTTTTTTTTTTTTACCGGCTCCTTTCCTTTTGTCAGTTCCTCATCACTGGGCTGTCTGGAAGCTTGTAGCACGAGGCCCCAGTTCCGAGCCCCTTCTGCCTGACCCCTTGGCCTGGCCCTGCCCTGGGCAGAATGTGCTCATGCTCTAGCCTGGCCCATGGGGATGTCTGGGACCCACTGCCCCCAGCTGCCTCCCTGGCAGGCAGCTTGACCTACCCTGGTCCCTCTGTCAGTGGGATTGGGACAATCTGTGTTTCAAGGGCAGGGGTCATATTCAAGTCTTTCCCCAGACTACACACGAGCTGCACAAGCTGACCAACAACATATACAGCTAAGCCCTCTCACAGCCCAGCAGTGCTGCATCGTGATGCCCCGAGTGGCTGCGAGGAACCAGTTGCCACATCCTGCAAGAGAGTGTGTGTGTGTGTGTGTGAGTGAGTGTATCTGAGGAAGCGGGTGAGTGAGTGTATTAGAAGGCTAGGGCAGGGACTGAAGTCTCTCTTCAGACCCCCGCCATGTCAGCAAGGCAGCTGAAGTCTATTCTTCAGACCCCCTCCATTGGGAGAGCTTCCCAATAAACTTCCTGCCTGCAATCATCAGTCTCTGTATCCCAGTGAGCACTGTTTTTCTCTAACATTTGGTGCCAAAACACCCAGGTCTGGGATTGCTGAGACTGACTGATTGGTGAGGAATCTCTGCCCTGACGCTGCCAGAGGAGCCTGCTCTCTCTCTTTTCCCATTGTCCAGGACAACCCACCAAAAAATCCCTAGCACTAATCCTCACCATCCCCAAGGGCCACAGCGGGTGGTATGCCTGTGTCCTCATGGGAAGAGACCCCTTGGTTCCAGAGACGTCCTTGGGTGATTTCCGACTGATTTGGGGACACCTGTCTCACTCAGAATCTCCCCTGCTCTTTTCTTTTTAGAGATCATTATTCTCACCCATGCCACCTAAAATGGGGAATCCAATTTCGCACACACACACCCCAAAAAAAACCATGCCTCTGGGTTGTCTCCTTCATAACCTTAAAACTCTGAACCCAGAAGGAGACATCAAACCTAAAAAGCTCATTTTCTATTCAACCTCTGTGTGGCCGCAATACAAATTGGACAATGAAAGTCAATGGCCAGAGAATGGCACTTTCAATTTCCAAATTCTCTGAAACTTAGAGAATTTCATCCAGTGCACCAGCAAGTGGCCAGAAATTCCTTACATTCAGGCATTTCTTTTCCTTCATAATTGTCTCTCCCTGTTCCTCTTATCAGATCCTTCTTTTATACCAAAAGCCCTCTCAAACTTTCCTTCTCCTCCTCTCACAACCTCTACAACCTCTGAAAATCTTCACTTCATTCTGGCAGACCAGGCTCTCCCAACTTCCACCCCTCATCATACAGGCG
>JAKSZT010054557.1:2871783-2902180 GCA_026826555.1 Tolypeutes matacus
AGGCCCTCACAGAACCTGCAGGAGTTACCCTTGAGGGCTGCTCAGCTAGCAGCTGCTTGGGGTGGGAGGGTGCAAAGAGGGGGCCCCCCAGAGTCCTCTTTACCCCTACACACACCAGGGAGGCAAGGGGCAGGATGACCAGGGCTAAGAGGTTAGCATCTAGGTGGCTCAGCTGTGGATGGGAGGAAGTTGTGGTGCCCCCTCCCCTGGGATGGAGGCACCTGCAGGGTCATAGAATACGCTGTCGGGGTTGATGGAGGCCTCATAGGGCGGCGGTGGGTCATCCGGCTGGTCGATGTCCGGGTACTTGTAGGCCGTGTAGGGAGGTGGAGGGTCGTGGAAGTGGAAAGTCCCGCCCTCTCCGTCATCGGAAAGATGCAGTGGTGTGAGGCCTGTGCCAAAGCCGTCCGGGCCGTAGTCAAAGCCGGGGATCCTGCGGCCCAGGTTGAAGTGGTGCACTGCCAGTGGTGAGACAAGGTGCAGAGTATCACTTGGAGGGGTAGCCGGGCCCGCCCAGGCCCAGCTGTGCACCCAGGGCCCACCTGGTGGCCATACGCAGCAGCCCACTGAGGACCTTGCCGTGGCCCTGACCTGTGCCCGTGACTCTTGCTGCCTTTCTTTACCATCCCCTCTTCCACCCGGTCAACAAGTGCCCCAATTCTACAGCACACACCTGACCTCAGACTCTACTTTGGTGGGGACCAAAACCTTGGACTCCCAGGGGCTGCCACCGCTGTCACCTCAGACAAGAAGCCTGGAAACCATAGCAGACGTCAAGGACAGAGCCACCCCATGTATGGGGTGGTCATAGGAACCATCACAGGAGTAGGGGCATCACAGGAGCTGCCTCGACGGGGGTCATGGGGGTGTCAGACGGGGGGCGTGGGGATATCATAGACGTAACAGGAAATGTCTAAAGACGGGAGTATGGAGGTATCACACATGGGGAAGCAGACTGTCACAGATAGGGGTCATAGCAGCCGTCTCAGATGAGGGGCATGGGAATATCAGACGGGCGTGGGGTACACAGACAGGGAGGCATCATGGGGGTGCCACAGATGGAAGTCACATGAGCTATCTCAGACAGGGGACAAGGGGGCATCACAGATGAGGGTGCAGGAATGCCACGGACGAGAAAGTGTACTGTCCCAGATGAGGGTCACAGGAGCCATCTCAGACAGGGGGCTGCGGGGGTGTCCCAAATGGGGCACTCACGGTTGGCTCCGATTAGGGACTCAATGCGCTCACGGCGCCTCTGGCGCAGCCGGTGGACCATGAAGAGCAGCAGTGAGAGGATGAGGAAGGAGGAGATGCAGCTGACGATGAGTCGCATCCCACTGGCCATGGAGTCAAAGAGGCTGTTGCCGTCTGTTGGGTGGAGAGGAAGGAAAGCGCTGGCTCTGAGATGGTGCTGGCCCCACAGCGCAGTGTGGGGAGGTCCTGACCCTCTACACCCAGTCTGGGGCTCCATCACTGAGCCGAGCACATGAGGTGGGTTTCTGGAGTCTGACAATCTCTTAGCAGACATTTCAGTTCAAAACCAAGGATACAGTAATAACACGAAAAGCCTTAGGGATGGGGAGAGGAACGTACTGGAGCAAAAGCCACACCCAGACCCGAAGAAGCTGCTGGTCGGCTGGCCCCCTCCCCTCCAAGCCTGGGCCCGGAGGTGGTGAGGAGGTGGTAAGGGTGCGCACTGCTCCATGGCTGGCTCATGGAGGTGGGGAGCCCCGGGTGGTGTGTCCTACTTGGGTTTGCCAGGCCCCAGCAATGAGGACACGGCTGAGGGACCTGCACGCCCAGGCCCGGTGCCTTGTGGCCCAGGCCAAACCCTGGACTGGGGCTCTAACCCAGGGGCTGCCTGTCCTGGCCCAGGGGACACTGGAGACATTTCTGGTTGTGACCAGTGTAGAGGGGTGCATCTAGTGGGGGCTGGCCCCACCTCAGGGCTTATCTGGACCCTCTGTCTCAGTGCCACCCGCGATGGAGAGCCCTGCTGGGCCTGGCACACGGTAGAGTTTGTCCAGGTGATCACTGTGGAGTGTGACGCCACGGAAAGAGGAGGTGCCTTTGTTGAGTACTATGGTGTGAAAGGCGTTTTCACACACTCACACTTGTGACCCCTTCGACTGGGGTGAGAGTTGCAGCATCACAGTCACAGAAGAACATAACCGGGAGAGGGTCCAGGAGTGACTAAAATCAAGGCAGGGACTGCTCAGCTCCTGGAAGCAGGAGGACTCAGCATGGACAGAGAGCCCAGGGACTGTCCACACCTTTCTGCCACAGCTGGGGCAATGAGGAGTGGGGAGGTGTGACAGGTCCCACCTGCCCCATCCCAGGTGGACACGTCACCACCAACTTGGTCTCATGCAGGAGAGGCTGGCAATCAGCCCTCTGGCCCTCCTGCTGGGGCGCCCGTTCTGTACTAACACAGATGCCAGAGCTCGCTCGGGCCCTCCTCCCACGGGGCCAGAGCGTTCCCCCAAAGCTGCATTTGTCGCTGACAACACTTGACACATGCTCATGGGAAAAGGAGACGTCTCTCACCAATTAGTTGCTTTTCTTGATGCCTTGGACCATCCTCCAGCCTCTGGGGAACATTTTGTCCCTGCCCGTGGGTGGTAGGCCATCAGCCCAGGGGGCCGGCAAAATGTCTTTTAATTGGCAGCCAGCTCAGAGATCCCAGGGGACTCTTAAAGAAGCAGCCCCTTTGCAATGATGAACACTGAGTCAGTTCTAAAATAAACCCAAGGACTAGATCAAAGTCTTGACTGTCCTTCCCCAAAGGGCATGGGAAAGAAGTATCTTCTAGAACCAAGTCACCTCTGTTCAGACACAGGGCAGACGGCATTGTCCCAGGCGCCAGAGGCCAGGCCAGGAGGCCACCGACATGGGCTGGTTTCTTCTCAGTGCTCAGGCAGTGCCAGACGGGGCTGTCCTCTGTCCCCTAGGCCTACTGGTTCCTAGCTACCCCTGGGTAGCTCATAGATGGTAATGATATCCAAATTGCCCTCAGAGGCCACAGACGGAAGCAGAAGGCCAGTGAAACTGGAGGCTGGTGCCCTGCACCCCAGGCGGGCTCTGATACTTGCAGCTGCACTGATTGGGCAAGGCACCTCTGGTTTCGGAGTCCACGGTCCCAGGGTCGTCCCAAGGGAGGGGAGTGCCATGGGGAGATGTCCGGGAGTCCCAGGTCTCTGCCAGCATTTGGCACTGTCAGTTTGACTACATTAGCCTTTTTACTGGGTAGGTAGTGGGATTCCGTGTGGCTTTAATTTGTATACCTAATGACCAATGACATCGAACATCTTTTCATGTGCTTGATGGCCATCCATGTTTTTTGGTGAATGGTCATTTTAAATCTTTGGCCAATTTTTTAAGACAGTTATCTGTTCCCTCCCTCTTTTTTTTTTTTTTTTTTTTTGAGGTACCAAGAGGCTGGGGAATGAACCTGGGACCTCGTGTATGGGAAACCAGTGCTTAACCACTGAGCCACATCAGCTCCCCTGAGTTGGTTTTTGTCATTTGTTTTGTTTAGAAGGCACCAGAATTAAACCCGGGACCCCCCATGTGGGAAGGAGGCCCTCAACCACTTGAGCCACATCTGCTCCCCTTATTATTGAGTTTTCAGAGTTCTTTTCAGATTGTGAATCCAAGACCTTTGCTGGCTAAGTGTTCTGTAAATGTTTCTTCTCAGTTGGCAGATTGTTTTTCATTTTGAAGAGCAGAAGTTTTCCATTTTGATGTTCTAATTTATCACTTTTTCTTTTATGGATTATGCTTTTGATACTCTTACCTAAAAATTTTGCCTACCCCAAGGTCACAAAGATTTTCTACTGTTTCCTTCTCTAAATTCTTATAGTCTTAGGTTTATATTCAGGGAATGACCATTTCAAGTTAATTTCTGTATAGAGTACAAAGGATAGTGGTGGTGGGGAACATGTAATTGTCCAATTTTTCCAGCACCATTTGTTGAAAAGATTATCCTTTCTCCACTGAACTGCCTTTGTTTGCATCTTTATCAAATATCAGCTGACCATAGGAGTTTATTTCTGGATTCTCTATTCTGCCCCATTGGTTTATATGTGTTGTCTTTCACCAATACCATGCTGTTTTGGTTACTGTGACTGTACAGAAAGTTCTGTCTGGGCACTTTTTTTTTTTTTTTTAAGTTATGTATCATTTTTTTATTTTATACCTTCAATGCTTCCCCTAGAATAAAGGTCCCCTAATTTCTTTCAGCATCTCCCTCTTAATGGACATGTGGCTGGTTTCCAGTCTTTTACTGGTATAAACAATACTGCAGTGAACATCCTTGTACATCAAGATCTAACAAAGGCACCTCCCCTCCTGGGGCTGTATTCCCTGAGTTGGGGGTGCCATGAGGAGACCCAGGTTGCTCTGACTCTATTTGGTGAGCCTGGAAGCTGCTGAGTTTCTTCCCTCAGGTAGTCACCCTTCCTTGGCCTGAGGAGCTCAGTTGGGGAATGGGGGTGGGGGGGGGAGGAGGAGATTAAACTAATCAGCTGTTGGTTTATATAGGAGCACCTGTTCTGTGCTGGGTGGGGCTGGGGCACAACAGTGACTGACAAAGCCCTGGGTCCCATGTCTGGACACTTTTATCTCATCTAATTCCAACAACTAACTCCATTTTTCTTCAGCGTTCAGAAAGATACACAGCTTAGTTAAATGACAGAGTTAAGGTCTTCATATTAATGAAAAAAAATGAAGAGAAAAAAATGCTTAATCATATTCATATTTCACAAAACCACACCCTATATTCTTTATTTTACCTTTCGCATTAATACAGTCCCTTCTTTGTTTTGCTAATTATAGTCTACAAATTACATTAGTTATATTTTCCTCATGTATCACCACATTTCTTAACACCTTGTAGTAAAAGAACATTCCTCTATTTATATTATTAACCACAATCCTCATCTACTGCCAAAATCACTGTTAAACATTCCCTCTATTATCCTCTGGCTGACCTCCAACTAACAAACCTCCCTAGACTCCTTGTTTCAGCCACAGTCACACCCATAATTCAGCAGTGTTACACTCATTATAATGTGTTATTGTCAAGTCCATCCATTACCACATATTTACAATGGATCTTATTAAACATTCTACATACATCAAGTGTCAGCTCCCCCTTACTCACATTCCGCCTCCCACCACCTACACTTCACTGTCCAACTCTGTAAGTCTACTTATTGTATTTATTTCATATCAGTGAGACCATGCAATATTCGTCCTTTTGTGCCTGGCTTATTTTACTCAACATAATATTCTCAAGTTTCCTCCATGTTGTCATGTGCTTCCCCAGCTGATTTTTTCTTACAGCTGAATACTATTCCATCATATGAATATACCACATCTTGTTTATCCATTCATTGGTTGATGGACACTTAGGGTGCCTCCATCTTTTAGCAACTGTGAATAATGCCGCTATGAACATTGGTGTGCAAATATCTGTTCACGTCCTTGCTTTCAGTTCTTCTGAATATATTCCCAGTAACAGGATTGCTGGATCACATGGCAATTCTATATTTAGTTTCCTGAGGAACTGCCAAATTGTCTTCCACAGAGGCAGCACCATTTTATACTCCCACCAACAGTGAAATGGAGTTCCTATTTCTCCATGTCCTCTCCAGCACTTGTAATTTTCTACTTTTTAAATAATGGCCATTCTGTATGGTGGGAAATGATATCTCATTGTAGTTTTGATCTGCATTTCCCTAATAGCAAGTGATGTTGAACATCTTTTCATGTGTCTTTTGGCCATTTGTATGTCTACTTCAGAAAAATGTATTCAAGTCTTTTGCCTATTTTTTAATTGGGTTGTCATTTTGTCGTTAAGTTGTGTGATCTCTTAACATAGAGATCCATCCATTGTCGGATATGTGACTTCTGAAGATTTTTTCCCCATTGAATTGGCTGCCTTTTTACCTTCTTAACTAAACTGTTTGAAATACAAAAGTGCTTGATTTTGAGGCAGTCCCATTTATCTATTTTTGTTGTTGTTGCTTGTGCTTTGGATGCAAGATCCAAGAAAACACCACCAACCACAAGATCTTAAAGATGTTTCCCTACATTATCTTCTAGGAGTTTTAAAGTTCTAGTTTTTATATTTATGACCTTGATCCATTTTGAATTAATTTTTATATCTTTCTTTCAGATATGGATACCCAGTTTTCCCAGCACCATTTGTTGAACAGGTTGTTCTGACACAGCTGAGCGGGTTTAACAGTCCTGTCAAAAATCACTTGAGCATAGCTATGAAGGTCTATTTCTGAACTCTCAATTTGATTCCATGGGTCAATCTGTCTATCTTTGTAACAGTACCATGCTGGATTTTTTTAAACCACTGTAGCTAGGTAATATGCTTTAAAGTTGGGATGTGAGAGCTCTTCATTCTTTTTAAAGGTATTTTTGGTTATTCGGGAACCTTTACCCTTCCAGATAAATTTGATAATTGGCTTTTCCAATTCTACAAAGAAAGATATTGGAATTTTTATTGGGATTGCAGTAAATCTGTAGATGAGTTTGGGTAGAATTGACATCTTAATGATATTTAGTCTTCCAACCCATGAACATGGATTATCCTTCCATTTATTTAGATCTTTGTTTTTTTTTTATAGCAATGTTTTATAGTTTTCTGAATACAGGTTCTTTATGTCCTTGGTTAAGTTTATTCCTAAATATTTGATTCTTTTAGTCAGTATTGTAATGTAAATGGAATTTTTTTTTTGATTTCCTCATCAGCCTGCTCATTAGTAATCCATAGAAGTGCTATTGATTTTGGCATATTAATCTTGTATCAGCCACTATGCTGAAATTTTGTATAAGTTCTAATAGTTTTGTTGTGGACTTCTTAGGATAATCTAAAGTATAGGATCATATCAGCAACTAGCGAAAATTTTACTTCTTCCCTATTTGGGTGCCTTTTATTTCTTTTTCTTGCTTAATTGCTCTAGCTAGAACTTCTAGCACAATATTGAATAACAATGGAGAAAGTAGGCATCTTTATCTTGTTTCTGATCTCAGTGGTAAAGCTTTCAGTATTTCATAGTTGAGTACAATGTTAGCTATGGGTTTTTCATATATGCACTTTATCATATTGAGAAAGTTTCCTTCTATTCCTAACTTTCAGAGTGTTTTTATCAAGAAAGGATGTTGTATTTTGTCAAATGCCTTTTCTGCATCTAATGAAATGATCATGTGATTTTTCCTTAATTTATTAATGTGGTGTATTACACTGATTTATTTTCTTATGCTGAGCCACCTTTGCATACCTGGTATAAAGCCCACATGATCTCGATATATAATTTTTAAATGTATTTTTAAAATTTGATTAGCAAGTATTTTGTTAAGGATTTTTTTTTTTAAGATTTCTTTTATTAACTTATCCCCCCCGCCCTTGTTTTGCACTCACTGTCTGCTCTTTGTGTCCATTTGCTGTGTGCTCTCTGTGTCTGCTTGTCTTCTCGTCTTCTCTTTAGGAGGCACTGGGAACCGATCCTGGGACCTCCAATGTGGGAGAGAGGCACTCAGTCGCTTGAACCACCTCAGCTCCCTGCTTTGTTGTGCCGCTCATTGTCTCTCCTCTGTCTCTTTTTGTTGTGCCAGCTCTCCACACGGGCCAGCTCTCCTTTACCAGGAGGCCCCAGGAAACGAACCCAGGACCTCCATATGGTAGACAGGAGCCCAATTGCTTGAGCCACATCTGCTTCCCTTTGTTGAGGATCTATATTTATTAGAGAAATTGATCTGTAATTTTCTCTTTTTGCAATATCTCTATTTGGCTTTGGTATTAGGCTGATGTTAGCTTCATAGAATGAGTTTGATAGAATTCCTTCCTGTTCTATTTTTTGGAAGAGTTTCAGCAAGATTGGTATTAGATCTTCTTTAAATGATTGGTAGAATTCACCTGTGAAGCCATCTGGTCCTGGGCTTTTCATTTTGGGGAGGTTTTTGATAACTGTTTCAATGTCTTTATTCATGATTGGTTTGTTGAGGTCTTCTATTTCTTCTAGGGTCAGTGTGGTTTGTTTGTTTCCAGGAATTTGTCCATTTCATCAATACTTGTCTAGTTTGTTGGCCTATATGTGTTCATAGTATCCTCTTATGATTTCTCCTATTTCTGCTGGGTTAGTGGTAACATCCCCTTTCTCATTTCTTATTTATTTGCATCTTCTCTCTTTTTCTCTTTGTTAATCTAGCTAAGGGTTTATTGATTTTATCTTCTCAAAGAACCAATTTTTAGTTCTGTTGATTTTTCTCTGTTTTTATTCTCCATTTCAGTTATTTCTGCTCTAATCTTTATTTCTTTCCTTCTGCTTGCTTTGGGATTGGTTTGCTGTTCTTTTTCTAGTTCCTCCAGGTGTGCAATTAGGTTTTTGATTTTAGCTCTTTTTTTAAATATACACATTGAGCATTGAGGGCAAATATACACATCAGTCTTGTGGTAATTACTGATTTCTCTTGCAATCTTTTCTGACCCACTGATTATTTAAGAGTGTACTGTTTAATCTCCATATATTTGTGAGTCTTCCCTTTTTATGCCTGTTATTAATTTCCAATTTTATTCCATTATGATCAGAGAAAAGTGTTGTATAATTTAAATGTTTTTAAATTTATTGAGATCTGACTTATGGCCCAGCATATGGTCTATCTTGGAAAAAGATCCATAAGTACTTGAGAAGAATGTATATCCTGCTGTTTAGGGATGTGATGCTCTAAAAATGTCTATTAGGTCTAGTTCACGTATCATATTATTCAAGCTCTCTGCTTCCTTATTTATCATCTGTCCAGAGGATGTCTAGTGCTGAGAGTGGTGTGAAGTCTCCAACTATTATTGTAAAGATATCTTTTTCTCCTTTCAGTTTTGACAGTATGTGTCTCATGTATTTTGGGGCACCTATGTTTATGTGCATATTTAGTATTGTTATTTATTCTTGATGAATTGTCCCTTTTATTAATATATAGTAAGCTTTTTCATCTAACAGCTTAGCATTTAAAATCTATTTTATCTGATATTAGTATCACTACTCCCACTCTTTGCTGATAACTATTTGCATGGAATATTTTTTTCCAACCTTTCACTTTCAGCCTGATTATGCCATTGCATCTAAGGTAATTCTCTTGTAGACAACAAATAAACAGCTCATGTTTTTTATTCATTCTATCAGTCTATGTCTTTCAATTGGGGAGTTCAATCCATTAACATTCAGTATTACTACTATAAAGGCATTACTTCCTTCATCTGTTTTATCCCTTGGCTTTCTGTTTTTGTATCTTAATGTTGTCTATCTTTTAACCCTTTCAATTTCTCTTATGTTCTTCATTTCTACACTCTTCTCCAGGGCTCTCACCCTTGTCTTATCCTTTCAGGCTGTAACTCACCCTTTAATATCTCTTGTAGATCTGGTCTCTTCGTAACACATTCTCTCAATTTTTGTTTGCCCGTGAAGACCTTAAACTCACCTTCATTATTTTTGCCAGATAAAGAATTCTTGGCTGGCAGTTTTTCTCTTTCAGTACCTTAAATACGTTGTACCACTGTCTTCTCGCCTCCATGGTTTCTGATGAGAGATCAGCACTTAGCCTTATTGAGGCCCCCTTGTAAATAATACATTGCTTTTCTTTTGCTGCTTTCAGAATCCTCTCTTTATCTTTGGGCTATGACACTCTGATGTCTCAGATAGGTTTATTCGGGTTTATTCTGTTTAGGGTACATTGTCCTTCTTGAATACTGATATTCATGTCTTTCATAATGGTTGGAAATTTTCAATTTCCTCAAATATTCTTTCTACCCCTTTCTCCTTCTGGGACATATATAATGTATATGTGTGTGCATTTCAGGTTGTCATTCAATTCCCTGAGACTGTCCAATTTTTTGCATTCTTTTTTCTGTTTGTTCTCCTATCTTTTCATGTTCAAATGTTCTGTCTTCAATTTCACTTATTTGTTCTTCTAACATTTCAAATTTGCTGCTATATGCCTTTAATGTATTCCCCCACCCCCCAGAAATGACTCCCTCATCTGTCTGCTTGTTGTTTCCACTCGTTGTGTGCCCCTTGTGTCTGCTCATTTTCTGCTCATCTTCTTTAGGAGGCACTGGGAACTGAATCTGGGACCTCCCATGTGGGAGGTAGGCGCCCAACTGCTTGAATCACATCCACTCCCCTCTAATGTATTTTTTAAAGATTTATTCCCCCCGACCTCGTTGTTTGCACTTGCTGTCCACTCTCTGTTTGTCTTCTTTTTTTTTTTTTCTTAGGAAGCACTGGGAACTGAACCCAGGACCTCCCATGTGGGAGGTAGGCGCCCAACTGCACTCAATCACTTGAACCACCTTCACACCCTACTTATTGTGTCTCTCCTTGTGTTTCCTCACTCTGTTATGTCATCTCGCTGTGTCATCTTGTGGTATCAGCTTGCCACACCAGCCCGTCACGTCAGCTTGCTGTCTTGCTGGTCTTCTTTAGGAGGCACTGGGAACCTAACCAAGGACTTCCCATGTCGTAGGTGGGCACCCAACTGCTTGAGCCACATCTGCTTCCCTAATGTTTTTTTTTTTTTACCAGGAGGCCCTGGGGATTGAACCTGGGTCCTGCCATATGATAGGCGGATGCCCAACCACTTGAGCCACATCCGCTTCTCCCTAATGTATTTTTTTTTTAATATGTAACTTTTAATATCAGAAAAACAAAACTTTTATAACTCTCTTTACAGTAAATATATAATATTAGTGCTTTGGCCATTTTAAGTCAAAGACCCTTTATCATAAAATATGTGTTTTAAATTTTATTCAAATTGAATTTATAATCCCAATGGCTTCCCTACATATAGGCAGTGAGCATTAACAGTGCTGACTTCATGAGACAGTCACCAGACATGAACATCCTGATGGAAGAACACACTAACAACTACCTAATGTATTTTTTATCTCACCCACTGTGTTTTTCATTCCCATAAGCTGTTACTTTCTTTTATAGGCTTTCAACTTTTTTTTTTTTTTAAGATTTTATTTATTTATCGCCCCCTGCTGCTTGTGCTCGCTATGTCCATTTTGCTTTGCATTTTTCCATGTCCACTTGTCTCCCCTTGTTGTGCCATCTTGCTGCGCCAGCTCACTGTGCCGCACAGACGGGCTTACCCTCGCCAGGAGGCCCTGGGAACCGAACCCGGGGCCTCCCATATGGCAAATGGGAGCCCAACCAATTGCGCGACAGCCGCTTCCCTCAACTTATTCTTTTTTAGACTTTATTTATTCATTCATTCCTCCCCGCCCCGCCGCCCGCGCTCCCCGGGTCAGCCAACCACGCTGTGCGGGCGGCCCGCCCCCACCAGGAGGCCCCGGGAACCGAACCCGGGGGCCCCCACATGGCAAACGGGAGCCCCACTGATTGAGCCACAGCCGCCCCCCTCAACTTATTCTTTATGCTCACAGTGTCATCTTAATATCCTTTATCTCTTTAGTCATATTTTCCTTCATCTTAAATTGATTAAGGAGGTTTGTGTGAACATTACTGATTAGTTGTCTTAAATCCTGTGTCTCACTGGATTCTCAGTTTGTTCCTTTGGCTGGGCCATATCTTCCTATTTCTTAGTATGGCTTGTTATCTTTTATTCATAACTAGGCATCTGCTTATGTTGGTGATTTTGCTCTGTTGATCAATTTCTCTCTCTTGCCTTGTGGTTTTGTTTCACGGCTCTTCTTTGATTTTTAGTTTAAACTTTTCTAAAACTTTAATAATGCCCTGTTTAAGTAATCAAAACAGGGCAGAGAGCCTTAATGGGGCATACACCAGATCTACCGTGCCTGGAGAAGAAATGCAAGAGAAAAGCCTGTCTTCTTTCACTTTCCTGACTTGCCAGCAGATGGCACTCCTTTGCAAACCCTTCTAAGGAGATGAATTCTTCAATTTCCATTAATTACTCTTCCGAACCAGAGAGTTTTGAAGGTTACATTTGCTGAAGAGAAACCACACTCAGCCCTCCGCCGCACCCTCCCTCTTCCCAGGGAGGTCCTTTCCCCTCTCTTTTGGCTGCTCAGCTGCAGGTTTTACCACGGCTGTTTGTCTCAGGGGTGGAATATGGGTAGCGTTCCCAGCTGCAGGGGCATGGATTCCCGGTTTTCCCTTTGGCCCTGCCATTTCTCTTTATCCAGTCCCTCCTAGATGATGCATGTGGCACTCTCCTGGTCTGTAGGTCTCCAAAGCAGCTCTCTCAGATGACCTCTACATCTTCTCCCCTATCTTGCAAGATAGCTGCACCCTGCCTGAGCTACTCCGGTGCCATCTTGGATGCTTAATCCATTTTGTTCAGTAAGTCTTAAATCAGGCAGTGTGAATTCTCCAACTCTGTTCTTTTTAAAAGCTGCTCTGTCTCTCCTAAGTTCTTTGTCTTTCCCTGTAAATTTTAGAATCAGCTTCCTGATGTCTACAAAAAAAGTCTGCTTGAATTTTGGTTGGGATTGTGAAGAATTTTTAGATACTTTGGGGAGATCCATGAACACAGCATAGCTTTCCTTTTAAGTCTTTAATTTCTTTCATCAGTGTTTATGGTTTGCAGTACACGTTAATTCTGTAAAATACATATAAGTATTTCATATTTTTTGGAGCTATTTTAATAAAGTAGCACTTTTCTTTAAAATTTCAATTTCTAGTTGTTCACAGGTAGTATATTATAAATGCAATTGACTTTTGTGTATTAACTGTATCTGAAGACCTTGCTAAGCACACTTATTGGTTCTAGTTTTTCTGAAGATTCTCCGGGATTTTCTATGTAGATATTCATGTCACTTGCACTGACAGATGGTTTCATTTCTTCCCCTCCAGTTTGGACTTCTCCTTCCTGCACTGGCCTTCACCTCCAGGACATGCTGAACAGTGGCGAGAGCAGACCCCTGTGTCTCATTGAGGGGATCCTTTGAAGGCTAACATCTGAGACCCTATTTCCAGTGTCTCTAGTTTCGGTGGCAGTGTCTATACTTGGCACAGTATGGGCACTTTGCAGAAGAAAGCACCTTCCTAGGTGGCAGAGCAGGCCCCTGAGAGAATTGGGAGCCCACAGAAGCAAGGCCACAGTATAGGGCAGGACTTGGCTAAGCTCCCCTGCTTTGCCAGAGACCCCAAAGCCACATGTGCCAGGCAGGCATCCTTTTACCCCTCTGTATATTACAGAGCCGTGGCAGAGTAGCAAGGCAGAACCTGTAGACTTCTGAGAAATGGAACCAGGAATCCAGATGATACGGACTGTGAAGGACAGGTTTTATATAGAAGGTAACAAGAATTCAGAGTGATGTGGCTGGCAGCATAGGAAACTTGGTAAGCCCCCAGGAGGGTTTCCCACAACCTTGTACAAGCAGAATGCTGTCCACTTTGTGAGATGGGAAAGCCTGTGAAGCCCCACTCTCACCAGCCTTTAGCTCCAGGGCCTCTAGGATCTCTGTTGCAAATCGGGACTTTGCATCCCTCTCAGGCAATGGCATGCTTTCTGTAATGTATGGTTTGAGCACCCTCTTCTGCCCAGCCTTACAGCCTCCGAAGGACAGCTCCATCATCTCCCATAGCCCTCCAGGCATGGAGGGACCACAAAGACTCTCCACTCCAGGCCGGCTTGCACTGCTGCCCCTCACATCTGCCACCCACAGGCATGGGGCTCATGGCACTTTGGGGTACAGAGACAGCCCCCACACCCCTCTCAGGATGCTCTGCTATAAGGCCCATGAGCCCAGAGGCCACCACAAAACCCTTCCCACTCCAAGTTGTGCTCACACTGTGGCACCCAAGAAAGAATCAAAATCTGGTAATAAACTTTAGATTTACATGTCTCCGAGTGATATTCTGAATTCATAGAGTACTATCAATGGCACCAGAGTGGAGAATAATCAGACACGTGATACAGCTTGCCAATGATCCCTAAAGAGCAGGGTCCCATGTGCTGCTGTTTTGGAAGTAGAAGGAAAAGGGTCATCCGGAGACCAGATTCTTCTGTAATGTCTACCTGTAAAGGACTACTTAATGGGGAAGATTTGTATCTTGAAAATGAGGGTAATATTTACATTTTTTCTTAAAGATTCCAACAGTAAAATTGATGGTAGTAAGCAATGGAAACTGTCATTACCCTCAACATATGCTATACTCAGTAATAGGAAGTGCTCAGGTGTGGGGATAGCTGGAATTCTAGCTCTGAGCCTTAAAAGGCAAGGAGAGGGAGCAGACGTTGCTCAAGCGATTGAGGGCCTGCTTCCCACACGGGACGTCCAGGGTTTGGTCCCTGGTGCTTCTAAAAACAAAAACAAACAACAAGCAAACAAATGGAAAAACCAATTCAGCGGAGCTGATGTGGCTCAGTGGTTGAGCACTGGCTTTCCGCATATAGGTCCCAGGTTCAATCCCCGGCCCTGGTACCTCAAAAAAAAAAAAAGTCAGGGAGAAAGACAGGTTTGAAGCCATCACTTAAAGCTGATTTGTGAACACAAAGCCACACTCAAGTTCTTAAAATTTATGAATGACGCTTTCCACCAGAGTTGAAACGAGCCAACTTGAGAGGCTAAAGGAAGCCGGGTGGTGTGAACCCATGGTCACGTGGGGAAGATGACAAACACAGTCCTAAGACGGCTCCTGCAGCACACCCTGCCATTATCTACTACAACATGTGCCAGGAGCATGTCTGAGTCCAAGCCACTAAGGAAGCAAAGGGATGTCCAGAGGCTGGCGCCAACAGGGGGCTGAATGTGACCCACCCTCAATCTCACCTGGGTCCAGACACATGAACTTGCAGCATTCCTTGGGGTCCTTGCGGTACTGCTGGCAGCCCTGGGGCCGCTCACAGAGGGCAGCCACACACATCTCCGGCTCCCCACCATGGCAGGTACAGCTCAGGCACGGGTCATCCCCTTTGGGGGTGAAGTAGAACCCTTCATCCACCACGTTGTCCTTGATGTCAACACATGTTTGACCTGCAACAGGCGCGTGCACACACACACATGCATTAATAGCAGGTCTCAAGCAGCAGTCTCAGAAGAAGAGTCAGTCAGGAGCCCTTCCTTACCCCAACCATCTGGGGTCAAATCTGAAAGGTGAGGAGGTGACGAGATGTGTCCAAGAGCCCTGCCAGTGCTGGGACTCTGGGAATCTACTCCAATACCCTCAGGGTGGGGCTGTCACAGTGGTTGCCACAAACACTTTGCTGTGACAAAGCATACCTGGTCAGGGCAAACTGACCCCAGGAGGCAGGAGAGCCAGGACAGAAAGGAATGACAGGGTCTGGGGGAAAGTAAGTGAAGTGTTTGTTTCTAAGTTGCCTAAGTGAACTTATGAGATCCTTGATTCTAAGATGCAGCGGCTACACATTTTAATGGCTTTAGAAGCAGAATGGGTCTTGAAATAAATTGCAAGAGAAATTGCCCGATCTGCTGGGTAAGTTGGTCCACTGGACCTGAAATACCCACCACACCTGAGACATGCTGGAAACTGAATGCAGAGCTGAGCTGTGACTAGAGTAAAGGGAATGGCCCTGGCAGAGATGAGAAGGGGCCTGAAAGCCAGACCCTTTAAGCTGGCAGGCAGACATGATGGATGCTGGGACTAAAGGCTGAGGCACAAGGCGGGACACGTGCTCAAAGGAACACATGCCTGAAAGGGACACACGCTCAGTGAATGGCAAAGGCACAGGGGAAGGAAGTTTGTTCCAGTTGCTCAATGGAGGAGAAGGCAGGATGGCCAAGAAACCATTCATCAAAAAGTTCCTTACCATGGGTCTGTGGCTCACTTAAGCTTAGGGTCAAATTTCTGTAACCCATGTGGTGAGGAATAAGCAACTTACATGAAACAATTTCCCACTGAAGAGACCTCTAGGGCACCTGCATTTGAAACACCCAGCTCCCAGGCTACAAAGAATTCTCATGGACAAAGCCTGATTAAGATGAGTTTATAACCCAAAATTAGGAAATACATAAGAATATGATCCACTATGAATGGGCGTCAGCAGATGCAACAACAGCAGCAGGATAAAACCCCTAAGATCTTCAGATCATGTGACGATCAGATAAAGAACATAAACTAGGTATTAAAATGATTGAAAATATATGCAAAGGTATCCAATCATTAAGAACAAGGATTTATGAAAAAGCAACAGAGATTTGTTTAAAAAAAGACACACAGAAAACATCAAGAAATAAAAAGAAAACAATTCCATTTACAACAGCAACTAAAAGAATAAAATATCCAGGAATAAATTCAACCTAGGATGCAAAGGACTTGTACAAGGAAAATTCCAAAATATTGCTGAAAGAAATTAAAGACTTAAATGAATGGAAAGACATCCTCCGCTCATGCATTAGAAAACATTGTTCAGAAGTCAATACCACCCAGAAAGATTTACAGATTCAACGCAATCCCCAATCAAAATTACAACAGATTGCTTTGTAGAAATAGAAAAGCCAATCCTGAAATTCATACTGAAGTGCAAGGAGCTCTGAATAGGCAAAACCATCCTGAAAAAGAATAAGTTGGAGGACTCATACTTCCTGATTTTAAATGTATTACAAAACTACAGTTATCAAAACTATGTGGTACTGGCAGAAGACAGCCACACAGACCAATAGAATAGAATTTAGAGTGCGGAAATAAACCCTCACGTCTATGGCCAATTCATTTTTTTTTTTTTATATTTTAATAATTTTTTTTTATTTTTAAAAAGATACTTAGATTACATAAATGTTACACAAAAATTACAGGGATTCCCATATGTCCCACCTCCCACACCTCCCACAACCTCCCACATAAACAATTTTCATTGGTGTGGCACATCACCTGCAATGGATATATACATCCTGGGGCTTTGCCACTAAGCATGGAACATAGTTCACATTGTAGACCACACTCTCTCCCACATAGTTCTGCATGTTATATGCTAATATAAAATTGGCCAATTCATTTTTGACAAGGTTGCCAAGTCCAGTCAAAGGGTAAAGAATAGTTTCGTCAATAAATGGTGCTGGGAAAACTAGATTTCCATATGCAAAAGGATGAAACAGGAAACCTACCTCACACCACATACAAAAAATTAACCCAAAATGGACCAAAGAAGTCAAACTATAAGACTGCTAGAAGAAAACATAGGGAAACATCTTCAGGACCTTATATATTAGGAATTGGATTTTTAGATTTTACAATAAAAGCATGAGCAAAATTACATCATTGATGTGTAGACAGTGGCCACTAGAGGTGCTGAAGGCAGGGAGAGGGAAAAAGAGGTATAATATGGGGGCATTTTCAGGACTTGGAAATGACCTGGATGACACTGCAATGACAGATACAGGCCATTATATATTCTGTCATAACCTACAGAATTAAGTGGGAGAGAGTGTAAACTACAATGTAAACTATATCCAAAATGTGTTCATCAATTGCAATGAATGTACCACTCTAAAGAAAGAAGTTGTTAATGTGGGGAAAAGTGGGAGGTGTGGGGAGTGGGGCATATAGGAACCCCTTACATTTTTTAAATGTAACATTTTATGTAATCTAAGTATCTTTAAAATATATATATATTTTTTTTTTAAAAAAGATGAGCAACAAAAGAAAAATAGGTAAATTAGACTTCATCAAAATTAAAAATTTTTGTGCAAAGGACATTCTCAACAACGTGAAAACACAACCTACAAATAGGGAGAAAATATTTGGAAATTTTATCTGGTAAGGGTTTAATCTCCAGAATATATAAGAACTCCTACAACTCAACAATAAAAAGACCAAAAACAAAAAACAAAACCAAAAAAAAAAAAAAAACTCAAACAATTAAAAATGGGTCAAGGACTTGAATAAACATTTCTCCAAAGAAGATATACAAATGGCCAATAAGCACATGAAAAGATGCTCAACATCATTAGCCATTTAGAGAAACACAAATGACAAATGCTACAATATGGATGAATCCTGAAAACATCATGGTGAGAGAGCCAGACACAAAAGGATAAATAATTGTATGATTTCTGTTATAAGAAATATACAGAATAAACAAATTCATAGAGACAGCAGAAAAATCCTGAAAACATCATGGTGAGTGATAGAGCCAGACACAAAAGGATAAATACTTTTATGATTTCTGTTATAAGAAATATACAGAATAAACAAATTCATAGAGACAGACAGCAGAATAGTGGTTCCTAAGGTTTGGTTGGAAGGAGAAATGGGGAGTTATTACTAAATGAGTATGAGGTTTAGTTTGTGATGATGAAAACAGTCTGGAAGTATACAGTGGTAAAAGTTCTAAAGTATTGTCAATGTACTAATGTCAAAGAATTGCCCATTGAAAATGGTTAGAATGATTTTTTATGTTATGTATCTGTGGCAGTTTGAGATTATTTTATGAATCCCAAAAGGAGAAAGATTATGTTTGTAAACTAACCTGTTCCTCTGAGTGTGGTACCCTTGACTGCATTAAATTCAGTTGAGGGGCCTTTGATTAGATTACTTGATAAAGATCGATTTAAGGCTTTTGAATGGACTGAGGTTGAATCTCTGCCCCCTTGCTGGGTCTGACATAAAAGGAGACACAGAGGGAAGCAGCTGTGGCTCAAATGATTGAGCTCCTGCCTACCACATGGGAGGTCCCAGGTTCGGTTCCCAGTGCCTCCTGGAGAAGATGAGCAAGACAGCGAGCTGGTGCGACAGCTGGTGCGGTAAGTTGACTCAACAAGATGACACAACAAGGAGACACAAAGAGGAAACTCAATGAGAGACACAACAAAGCAGGGAGCTGAAGTGGCTCAAGCGAATGAGCACCTCTCTCTCACATGGGAGGTCCCAGATTCAGTTCCCAGTGCCTCCTAAAGAGAAGACAAGCACAGACAAAACAGACAGTGAGTGCAAACAACGAGGGGGGGGGTGAAAAAATAAATAAAATAAATCTTAAAAAAAAAAAAAAAAAGAGACACAGGAGAAGGAAGCCGCCATATTTAATCCTGCCGTATGAGAGAGGGCTAGAGGATTGCTTAAGCATGAAGCCCCAAGAGGCTGCACCCATGGAGCAGCTCAAGAGGAGCCAATGAGCCTGGAGGGGAAGGCTGAGACCTAGCAGAGATTGGCAGCCATCTTGCTTTGCCACGTGCCAGGACAACAGAATCAACAGTAACTGATTTTGTGAAAGAGCACCTCTTATTGTGCCCTGATTTGGGCTTCTCATGGCCCTATAATTGTAAGCTTTTACCCTAAATAAATCCCTTTTATAAAAGCCAACCACTTCTCGTACTTTGTATCAGCAGTCCTTTGGCAAACTAAAACATCATCTTACTACCTACCATTAAATATATCTAATTTTTAAAACATGACTGGCAGAGTAGAATTAGAAGATCTAACCTGCAATTAGTAGGTGGGCTGGAAGAAAAAGAAAATAGGGGAGAAGTGACAACCGAAAGAGATAATGGCTGAGGGAGGTCACCTCTGGCATGACAGTATAGTTGCTCCCCAATAAGCAGGTGAATTTGGTGAAAATTACTTAAGAAAACAACCATTGAAAGCCTCTGGAAATGATCCTAAAGGAATATAGCAAAGGAAGAAACATCTATTCAAGACTATCTGTAAAACTTCATTAAGAAAAATGAGACTCTCTGGTACTTGAGCCAAGACCATCCCTTCATCTACCTTGCCATTCAGGAACAGAGAAATACCACCTCAGAGTGGTACAGCTATGAACACTGGGCTCCCTTATTCCACCAGCCCCACAAAGGGAATGCACACTTAACCTTGGGCACTATGGCTAGAAATACTGGGACCCTGAATACCCCTGCCCAGCTCATAAGGTAGAGGGGTGCCCCACTGGGAGAGGCAAGCTGGGAAGACCTGAGGCTACTGCCCCCATCTCTAACCAGGAGCTCAACTACAAAAGCAGGCAAGTCACTTAGCAGCCTGCCACTGTTCCCACTTCCTGCTCCAGAGATCTGGCCCAGACATTTTGCTTGGGGATAGAAGTATGCCATTAAAAAAAAGAAACAACAACAACAATAAAAAAAATCTCTTAATCTCTTTCCCAAAGGATCTGACTTTATTTACAAAGGAAGCTAGCATTTGACTAGAACACTCTGTGGAGGGATTTATGCCCCAGGAAATGCTGAAAATGAGAACATAATCAGCTGGCAATTAGTGACTCATTCCAGAGAGTACAAGCTGAACATGGAACATCTTGTTGGGTCAGAAAGGAAGTACTTAAAGAATGATTGGAATACACCAAAAGGACAGCTTGTGAAACAAAAATGAATAGAACTAAAAGGAAAAATAGACAAATCCGAATTATTTTTGGGGACTTCAACAGTCTCCTTTCAGCAACTGATAGAACTCCTAGATAGGAAGTCAGCAAGGATACAGAACTTCTGAACAATACAACCAACCAATAGGATCTAATATATATCACTCCATTCCAAAACAGAGATTATACATTTCTTTCAGTCGCCCATGGAGCATTCACCAAGACAGACTACATCCTGGGGCATAAAACTTACCTCCACAGATTTTAAAGAACAGAAATCATATAGAGTGTATTCTCTGACCATAATGCAATGAAACTAGACATCAATAACAGAAGGACGAGGAAAATCTCTAAACACGTAGAAACTAAAAAACACACTTCTAAATGATCCAAAGAGGAAGTCAAGGGAAATTTAAAAATACATAGAACTGAATGAAAATGAATATACAACATAGCAAAATATGGGAGATGATGTAGCTAAAGCAATGCCAAGAGGGAAATATATATCATAAAATGTTTAAACTAAAAATGAGGAAAGGTCTCAAATCAATAACCTAAGTTCCTATCTTAAGAAATTATTAAATGAAAAGAAAAATAAGTCCAATGCAAACAGAAAGAAGGTAAAAATATAAAAGAAATCAATAAAGCACAAATCAATGAAATTGAAAAGAGGAAGAAAACATGAGAAAAATCAATGAAATAAAAAACTGGTTCTTTGGAAAAAATCAACAAAATTGACAAACTGCTAGCAAGACTGAGCTAAACAAAAAGAGAAAAACATAAATCACCAATATCACAAATGAAATAGGGGTATCTACTACAGAACCTGCAACCATTAGAAGGCTACTAAGGGAACAACTTTACAATCATGAATTCGACAACTTAAAGGAAATGGACCACTACTTTGAAAACCACAAACTACCTGCACTCACCCAAGAGGAAAGAGACAATCTGAAGAGTCCTATAATCATCAATGGTAAGTTTATAATAAAAAATCTCCCAAAAAAAGAAATTTCTAGGAAATTTCTAGGTGGTTTCACTGGAGAATTCTACCTATGAAATGTTTAAAGAACTAACATCAGGGAAGCGTCTGTGGCTCAATCAGTGGGGCTCCTGTTTACCATATGGGAGGCCCCGGGTTCGGTTCCCGGGGCCTCCTGGTGAAGGCAAGCCTGCCCGGACGGCGTGGTTAGCTGATCCAGCGAGCACAAGCAGCAAGGGGGGGATAAATGAATAAATAAATAAAATCTTTTTAAAAAATAAAGAAAGAAAGAAAGAACTAACATCAATTCTCTACAATTGTTTCCAGAATACAGAAGAAGAGAGCACACTTCCTAACTCATTTTATGAGGTCTGTATTAGTCAGCCAAAGGAGTGTTGACGCAATATACCAGAAATTGGTTGGCTTTTATAATGGGTATTTATTTGGGGTAGAAGCTTACAGTTACTGGGCCATAAAGCATAAGTTTCTTCCCTCACCAAAGTCTGTTACTATGTGTTGAAGCAAGGCAGCTGCCGACATTTGCCAGGGTTCAGGCTTCTTGGGTTCCTCTCTTCCCAGGGCTCCGTTTCTCTCCAGGCTCAGGCTTGCTTTGTGCCACAAGGCCAGCTATAGACTACCAGGCAAATGGCGTGCTTCTCTTCCCAGGGCCTTCTCTCTTTCCTCACGACCAAGCTCCTCTGTATGCTATTTCCCGGGGCTCCAGCTCAAGATTCCGCATCACAACTCCAACTCAAAACTGCTCCAACTCTGTTCTTTGCCATGCCTTTTATATTTGATTCCCGTACCACCAAGGGGTGGGGCTTAATGCCCTACTGATGTGGCCCAGTTAACGCCCTAATCATAACTTAATCATGCCCAGATTAGCAGACCAGTTTACAAGCATGATCCAATATCTATTTTTTGAATTCATAATTATATCAAACTGCTAACCTGCTACAAGGTCTGTATTACCCTGATACTAAAAACCAAAGCCTGTACAAAAAGGAAAACTACAGACCAATATTTCTCATGGGACACTGCAAAAATCCTTAACAACATATTAGCAAACCTTATATACCATGATTGAGCAGGATTTTTCCAGACATGGAAGTCTGGTTCAATATCCAAAAGTCAACCAATATAATATGTCATTCAATAAGCTAAGGAAGAAATATCATATTATCAAATCAAAGGATACAGAAAAAAATATTTGGCAAAATCCAACACCCTTTCAGGATAAATACTCTCAGCAAGTTAGGAAAAGAAGGCAATTTGTAAAAATTCCCGGGAAGCGGCTGTGGCTCAATCAGTAGGGCTCCCATTTACCATATGGGAGGCCCTGGGTTCAGTTCCCGGGGCCTCCTGGTGAATGCAAGCCCGCCCGCACGACATGGTTAGCTGACCCAGCGAGCACAAGCAGCAAGGGGGGGATAAATGAATAAATAAATAAAATCTTAAAAAAAAAAAAAAAAAAAAAAAAATTCCCAGCAAGGAGAAAAAAAAAAAAAGAGAGAGAGAGAAAAAAAAAAATCCCCAGCAAACTAGTGATAGAAGGGTATTTTCTTAACCTCCTGAAGGGTATCTTCTAAAATCCTACAGAAAACATGAGATTTACTGCTGTGACACTAAAAGCATTCCCTTTTAAGTTAAAAATCAGAAAAGAGAAATCTGTCTAAAAAGAAAATATAGGGGAATTTACAATCAGAGAGTTCAGAAAACAGATTCTGAAATTCATAAAGAAGAGAAAAAGGTCAAGAACAGCCCAGTTAACAGTTAAGAACAAAGCAGGGGAACCATACCAGCTCTAAGGATTTATCCAAAGCTACTTCCGAGATGACAGGGGGCCAGTACAAACAGTCAAAGGACAGAATCAGAGGCCAGAAAGAGACTCCAGCATGGATGAAAACTTGATACGTGACAAACCAGCAGGGAAAGGAGTGATCATCCAAACAATGGTGCGGAGATCAGCTATCATCAGATTCTGAACCCACTCTCCATAATGAATACGTCAATGGCCTGTCAACACCAATTCCATCCAATGCACCCCTCTCCCCACCCCCCAAATGCACAGGAGGGGTGTTCAGAGGTGAGAGAGTCATGCTATGAGTTCCAAAGCTGCTGGAGATTGTGATCTGGAGTTTGGGACAGTGGTCCTCGCAGGAGGCACAAGTGAGGCTGGCCAGGTGCAGATGGAGTGAGCTGGCCAAGGGGACAGGGAAAAGCTGGGTGACCTAACAAACAAAGAAGACAAAAAAGAGAGGGTTTGCAAGACCTGCAGGGAAGCAGACGTGGCTCAAGTGATTGGGTTTGATTCTTGGGGCCTCCTGTGAAGTGAGCTGGCCCGCACGGAGAGCTGGCTCGCCCGGAGAGCTAGCCCGCGCAGGAGTGCTGGCCTGCGCAGAAGTGCTGGCCCACATGGAGAGCTGGCGCAGCAAGATGATGCAACAAAAAGAGACACAGAGGAGAGACAATAAGAGATGCAGCAGACCAAGGAGCTGAGGTGGCACAAGAGATTGAGCACCTCTCTCCCACTCCGTAAGGTCCCAGGATCAGTTCCCGGTGCTGCCTAAAGAGAAGACAAGCAGACACAGAAGAACACACAGCGAATGGACACAGAGAGCAGATAGCAAGTGCAAAACAACGGGGGGGGGGGGGGAGGCAGGAATAAATAAATAAATCTTAAAAAAAAAAAAGACCTGCAAAGAGTGGAGGGTGGTGACCAAAGGAGATGCCACAGAGCTGGCAAGTTCTTCAGTTGCTAATCTCAGTGAATCTCTGAACATCTGAGAGGCAGGCAGGGCAGGGATTATCATCTCTACCCTAGGAAAGAGAAACATCAGCTCAGAGATGTCAGTCTGCTGCCCAGGACACAGAGCTAAGCAGTGGTCCAGGCCAGGCACACACCCAGCCCTGAAGTCCTACCCTGGGCCCTTCTCAAGGACTGGGTCAGCTGGACAAGGAATACTGGGTGCAAAAGGACAGAACAGGAGCTTAAGTTGAGACCAGAGCTCAATTTGGGCTGGCAGCATGGTCCAGAAATTACAAAGTCACATTCTCAGGAAAAGCACCCTCCCTTCCTGCTCACTGTCAAGGGAACGGGGGCTTACTTCTTTTACAAAGAAACGAGGACTTTTCATAGCAGTTCTCAGCGTGCCAGCTGTGCAGGTCGTGGTGCCGGAGCGTGGGGAAGTGGAAGCACTGCAGCTGGGCGCAGAACACATTTTCGTTTTCGGACATGGCCGAGGCGAAGATGGGGTCTGGGGGTAAGAACACCTCTGAGGAGCCTGTGGGAGACAAAGGGCAGGGGGTGGATGTTACAGTGGACTGTCCCCATATGAATCACGCCAAAGCATCATGGGGGCCCCTTGACTGGAGGGCTGTGGGGTCCATGAAGGACTGGCTGTGACTGGCTCTCCTGGCATCGCTGAGCCTACAGGGAGCTCCCCCAGTCCTGGGGAGCACATGTGGAGAGCCAGCAAGCACACAGAACAAAAAGCACAATTCTGGGTAGCAAAAAGCACTACACAGACAACCAAAATGGGGGGTGGGGTATGCTGGGATTAGTGGGCAATGTTTCAAGTTAGAGCCACAACCCAGATGATACAGTTATGGCTTATCACATATTGGATTAAAATCATGAGTTCATATTGATAAAAAAATGGGAAGGGTAAGGCAAAGTGCTCCCTTACAAAAGAAAACCACCCAACAGATGGAGGAGGATTCAGAAAATCACAGTGCCCCTGTCTGAGGACTACAAGGCTCCAGCAGACTCGGCCGCTCTGGTCCCTGCTAAGAGCAGGGCATTCCCGCTGGCCGGGTGGCCTCCTGGCAAGCACTGGCTCCCAGGATGCGGCCCAGCTCTGGCGAGCCTCTCTTTCATCTGCTCATCCTCCTGTCTTCCAAGCTGGGGATTAGGGGATCAGAACCCATGCTATCCCCACAGCTGGGGGTTGGGGGGCATTAACCGCTGAGCCCCTCTCTCTTCTGCCATGTCCTAGGAGGTGAAGCCCTCTGACATGGGACTACCTCAAGATTCCACGAGGCTAATCAAGACCCAGATCACTGGAAATACAAAGGCAACCTTTCCAGAAAGCACAATGATGAACAGCTTGATATCTGACTTCCAGCCTCTGTAATTGAGAGAATATATTTCTGTGGTTTAAAGCCACCAAGTTCATGGAAATGTGTTATGGCTGCCAAGGGAAACGAAGACAGCCTCCTATCCCTCTCCCTCCCTGGTTGACAAATATTTACACGCCCTCGCTAAGTCCCAGGTACTCAGGACACATTGGCCAACAAAAGCGGACAAAGAGCCTTGTCCCATGGAGGTGACATTTGAGTGTGAGGGACACAAAGGGTGGAGGCAACAGACAGCAGATGTAGCCAGTAAGTGATGTCAGAAGGGATGGACGTTACCAGAAAAAAGGGGGAGTGGGAAGAGGCTGCCTGGTGGTGAAGGAAGGCCCCACAGAGGTGATGTCTGAGCAGAAAATAGAGGAGAGGTAGGGAAACACTGACTTCCCTGACCCCACTTGTGTTGGGGTCCCAGAGCCCTCCACAAGCTAGAGTTGTGTAACTCAGCAGAGTTGTGCTCACAGCTATGAGTTATCACAGCAACATTCAGCATACACCAGCAGAGGGAGGGAGACACTTCGTGTGAAGTCCAGGGGAATCCAAGCCCAGGCTCCCCAGCTCTCTTCCTCTGGGTGGGAGGGTTACCCAGAGTGGACCTTTCCTCAGCAGCAGCACATGTGTAGGGCTTCTGCCCAGGGGAGCTATTTGATATTCAAGAATCCAGAGTGTAAATAGGGGGCTGGTTGAAAAGACATTCCCTGCCCACCAAAATTCCAGACCCCCAAAAGGAAAGCCAGGGCTCACCCTGAATCCCTGGCACGGTCTAAGCAGGCCCTTCTAGAGAATAGGTCTATGATGCTGACTCTTTCCTGTGTGGGGAGTGAGCCCTGTGCTGCTCTGGAAAGGCATGCCCCAGGAAGGGCCTATGGTGGGAGCAAAGTGGAATTAGTGAGGCTGCCCCATTCCTGCGCCATGGTGTCCCCTGTACCTAGGCTGTGCTCCCACTTCCAGGTCTCTGCTTCCCTGCTCCCATGGCTGGGAAGAACCCTTCCACCATGCTCCCCTTTCACTTGCTTTTCCAAGCCACCAGCAGGCTGCTGGGCTCTTGCGGCAGCGCCACACCTCACTGCCCTGGCATCTCAGCACCCACTGCTCAGTGGGCACAGGGCACAAGTTTTGTTTCTGATGAGCCCCCGCAGGGCCCACTGAGGGGCCCCCGAACCACCCAAATGCCCCTCTCCAGGTGGCAGCTACTCCGCCCTGACTGCAGGCTGACCCCAGCCTGATCCCAGTCCAGCCCAGTGGTCCCCTGTGTAGGGGGCAGAGTCTCTGCACTGTACTTTCTAGCGGCTGCTGAACCAGCTTAGGTCCTGCCCTCACCACCCCTTCCTCACTGCTGACAGAGGCTTCTAGAGCCCAGGTCTCCACAGGCAGGCCCCCGCCCACAGCCCTGTCTACTGAGCTCATGGGCACTGGAACATGGGTCACGGCCTCTGTGTGGGCCCCCCACCCTGCAGTGTTCAGACACTGGGGCAGAGAAGACAAAGATCCCAAAGGATGGTCAGCACCACGAGGGGAAAGGGCATCTCCTTCCTAGGTAGCATCTGTCATGACCTCAGCCCAGAGAGATGTTCATGCCAGGCCATGAAATGGACAAATGGGGACAGATGCTAAACATGTCTTAAATAAGCCAGTTACCCAGCAGCAGGAACACATAAAACACACAATTCAGCCCCACTTGTACATTTAAAAATAAACGGCAAGCCTGAATAACCAGAAACTGAGGGGACGGATCATTATCAGTGATGGCCTGAGAGAGGGGATGCCAGGGCCGCCTGCAGGAAAGTGGGGTGATACTCTCTAGACAACAAGGATCTGCTTCCTCGGATTTCCAGGAAACAGTCGCAAATGTTATCACAATCCAGGACAGCAGCTGGCTCTCAGCATACCAGGCATGCTAGGGCCCCTGGACGCCCAGGGCTCACCGGTGAGTGCAGCTAAGGGCCGAGAGGGGCAGAGCCACCTCCTGGAGGTGACCAGGTGGGAATATGCCACCTAAGGACCCCGGTGGGAACCATGCATTCTCCAGAGCAGAGCTCCAAACTTAAAATTTATATGGGGAGTGTGTGTGTGTATGTGTGTTACACAGCAGTCCTGTGCCAAAACATAACACACAAGAAAAAATGCACAAAAACAGAAGAAAAAATGGACTAGTTGTAGAGAAATAGATATTTTTGAGCATCCTGCTGTGATGCCATCATACTACCAATAGTCAACAGTTCCTTCAGCAAGGGCTCATCGTTAACGATGGGAGGTTTGAATCCATTTCACTTTGTCTTTCTGGTATGTTTCCTTTCAGCCACCCTCTTTCAGAGGTAGTGGATGCTGAGCCCCACATCGTACTGGCCAAAAGCTTACTCGGAGCAGGGGGTCAGGTCCCTTGTTCTCTTGTTGCCTTGGGTTTGTATCCTCAGAGTCTCTTCAACCTGCAACTTCTTAGCAGGACTTGTGATGCATGCTTTAACTGCGGAAATTTCCAAATACGTACGGAAGTAGAGAGGAGTGTGATGAACCCCCATGAAAGTCTATACCCTGCCGGCTCTTCCACCTCTTCACCCTACCCTCACCTGCTCTGGAATTCTCCATCCCCTGTGCAGATGCCACTACTGGTCACTCCTAAGCACAGGTATGCTTTTCCCAGAATTAAGGATGTCTGGTACACAATAATGGTACTCTCATCACCCCTCAAAAAAACTTATAGTCACTCGATATCATCTACCATAAAGTCCATATTCAAATTTCTCTAAAGTGTACCCCTCCCTCCCATCGAGAATGCCATTGAGATCCATGTTTGGCTTTATGTTTCCTTGATTTCTTTGATTATGGAACAACTCTTGGTATTGAGTTATGTCAGACTTCAGGCCAGTTCTCCAGTAGCAAAGAAATCTTTTTAAGCCACATTTACTTTGTGACCATTTAGTTAGTTTGGAGATAACATAATCTTCAAATCCATTCATTCAGAGTAAGCACACACCACCACACCGTTTGCTCGCTGACAGAGCTGCTGAATGCACGTGCTGTCCCCATCGCCAGGCCACCTGGGCAGGGGTGCCCACCCGTGCCTCAGGACTGCTCACACACCAACCAGTACATGACACTCACACTGGTGAGTGTCAACATCAGTCGGGAGAACTTCTAAACTTAAGGTTTGCTCTCTTCTACATGCCCCAGCAGAGCCATTATAGGACCTGATTCCCAGGAGCCCGTGCCGGGTCTTGCCACTCTTGTGCTGCAAGGGCAGGGCCTGAGTCCCCAACTTGGAGCCTGTGGTTTTGCCATGCAGATAGACGTCTTCACTTTTTCACTGCCAGAGCCAAGAAGACAATCGCATCCAGGCGCATCCACACTGCCCTGGAGGCCAAATCCCACTGCGTGAGGGAGGAGGAGACCTGTACTAGGACCACATCGTTAAGATCCACCTCCAACAGCTGCTGCGATTAGAGCAGGTAGAAATCCACGGGGAGATGTATCCTCTATGGGGCATGTTGCAACATTAGGGACCGAAATGCCGAGCCCATTTGTTACTATTCCTGCAGGACAAACATTTGGAAGGCAAATCTGTTATGGCTGATCATTTCATGGGGCCTGCAGAAGATACAAGCATGGAAGGCCCCAGTGGGGGCAGGGCAGCCCTCCGACTCAGGCCTCTACCCCCACCTCTGCTCAGGCTTTTCCCCAGCTCCTGTGCCCGGCCCCCTCCCTGCCTGTGAGGATGGCCCTCTCCAGGGAAGCCAGGGCCCAGGGCCTATCCTGATGCTGATTCTGTCTGCACCTTTACTCCTCCATGCGGAGACTGAGCCGGGTCCCCTGAATCATCTGGGGTGAGGATGGGGGAACATATGGGCTCCACCGGCACCCACAGCACTTCATGCTTGGCAGTGAGGTGACAGAGCACTGGCTGTGGGCCCACACAGGCTGACTACTCTGCCCTGGCCCACATATCCTCACCTGTCCCCGCTCACAGACACTTGACATGTACAACAGGATGGGGGCATGTTTGGGGAAAAGAAATCCCTGACCCAAGCTCAAGCCAGACACTTCAAAGAGGAGCCCAAAGGCAAGGCCCGATGAGGGGCAGGATGGAGAGTATGGCTTGGATGGCAAGGAGCCAAGTTAGAGCTCAGTTAGAGCGTGAGTGGGGCCAGGGCCTGAGGAGGGTACCTGGAAGTCACCTAGGGTCAGGGCAGACTTTTTACGTTACCTTGGTATTACCAAGCAACTCAGCATGTGATCCTTAAACACACATATACAACCTATCAGAACCTATCTGCGTGACAGTTTTCCTTCAAGCTTTGAATTTGAAATCTGAATTTCTATGTCCTAGAAAACCTGTCTTTCCCTCTCTGGCCCATCAGCTCATACCTCGTATCTCACATTTATGCCCCATTGAAGCCCTTAACTAAAGGAGGATGAACAGTCTAGAAATCTGTCCAAAGTGAAAAGCAATGATGGATTCCAAAAAGGCCTGTCCCTGCACAGGGCTGTAAGAGGGGTCTGTGCAGTCGGGGACATGCTGACCCCAGGCCCCCCATCGTCAGAACCCTCCCGAGCCCATGGCAACACAGCTTCCCAGCACTCTCAGGGTCCACTCGTCCCACATCCCTGCAACGACCACAGGGCCAGGCCCATCAGGGGACTGGGGAGGGAGGAGCCCAGCACTGACCCCGTCAAGGTGATGCCGTCCACGTTCTGATGGAGCGGGGAGGCTTACCTTTGAATGCCACCTCCCAGCGGCCTTCTAAGGAGCGGTTCCGGCCAGTGATGACATACTGGTAGCCAACCCACAACCTGGATGGGAGACAGAAACGGAAGAGCAAGCCATCAATTGATTACTTGGTGAGCGTATGTGTTCAGTTGGACTGACCTTTAAAAACTGACCTTCTCAAATGTTTGTGCTTTTATAAAGAGTCGATACTTCATTTTCATAAAATGCATTAAAATTCTAAATGCTAGGGAAACGGATGTGGCTCAGGAGGTTCGGCATCCGTCTGCCATGTGGAGGGACCGGGGTTCGATCCC
>JAKSZT010054557.1:2902580-3026331 GCA_026826555.1 Tolypeutes matacus
ATAAAATAAAATAAAATAAAAAAAATAAAATAAAATAAAATAAAATAAAATAAAAAAATAAAATAAAATAAAATAAAATAAATAAAATAAAATAAAATAAAATAAAATAAAATAAATAAAATAAAATAAAATAAAATAAAATAAAATAAAATAAAATAAAATAAAATTCTAAATGCTAAATACACAGGTCCAAGGAAGTTCTATTTTAGATAAGCCCTGTCCAGACTGTTCTTACTAAGCTCCGATAAAGCTGTATCATTTCCCACAAGACCAACCTCATTCCTGGAGAACAGAAAAGCCAGGGAATACAACTGTGGATACGCTAAAAACTACTCGACTGCACACATTAAGGGGTGAATTTCTCTTTACATTGAATTCCACCTCAACTGAAAGCCCTTCCCCTGGCCCCCCAAGACTGTCACTTGCTGGGTCAGCTAGTCACGTGCACGCCCCACTGCGGCTTCCAGCTCCACCCTGCCCCATCTCAGCTTCCCAAGTGCCCACGGCACAGACACGGGATCGTCCACACAAACCTGCCCCATGGCCAGAATCACTGGCCCCAGCTTCTGGCCCCACACTGGGGCTCACCTCTAGCAGATCTACCTGCCATGGCCCAACTGGGCGCCTGATGATGGTTGCCTGCCCCATGCCCAGGAGACAGGGAGGCCGCCCTTCCATGAGCTAATGCCCTCTCCCTCCTCCCTAGGCTCCCAGGGCACCCCCTCATCCATGTCCTTGTAGGAGCTATGCAACCACCCTGGGAGTTAAGGGCCTTGTTTTTCACTGGGGCTGGAGGAGGTGAGCCCCAGGACATTCTCATGATCTGCCAGTGCCCCACCAGGCCTAACTGTGGCCCTAACACCCAGCTCAGGTCCGGAAACAAAGGCTTTCCACCTGCTGCCAGTCTTCACGCTCCTGCCATAGCTGCCAGTTTGTGCCAACAAAGGGCCAGCATACTCCCTCACAACTCACTCCCCCTCATGGGGCTCATCTCCTTCAGACAGGGGGATGGTGACTGGCATGTGGAGGGACAGCAGGATGTGACCTCTGGAGGGGCCACACCACAGGCCTCAGCACACCCCTGTCCTCCAAATAGATCCCCAAAAGTACTAGGCTGGGGAGAGGCCACAGCAAACTATGGAGCCAAATGGCCTGGCTCAGACTGGTCCACCCCAGCCCACCACTGTCCATGGGCACCCTCTCCCCACTCGGGGCCTCGCTGTTCTGCTCACACAACTCTGACCTCCTAGGTCTTAGGGAGGCTGCAGAAGCAGGCCACAGAATTCTGGGCAGGGCAGGCAGTCTGTCTCCTCTGAGTGACTGACCTTCTACCATCTGTGCCATCCCCAGGGCCCCATGAGGGAGGCCCCTAGCACCCCTATGTATGCCTCCAGCACCTCGCCTGACGGGGCCTGGCCTGCGAAGCCCCTCCTAGAGCAGCCCTCCTGACACAGGCCGACACCCACCCATGCTCTGAAACTATTGCCGTACCCAGAAAGGGACCAAGGGGAAGGGGCTGCCCAAGGACACAACCACCCCTGGATCTCTAGTTGCCTTCCGTGGGCAGGGCTGGCTCTCCCCACAACCTGGCTACCCTATGTCTTAGAGGTGCAATAGGGTGACCATGTCCACACTCAGGCAGCCCCTCCACCCCCACCCCAACTCACTTGCGCTGGTCCTTCCAACCAAAGCTCCGCTCCGGCTGGTCCCATTCCTGGGCCAGGACAAAGCGTAGCTCCTGGTCCGTGGAGAAGGTGGCGAGGGAGCCGTTGACACGCTGGCAGGTCTGCGCGGCATCCCAGTAGTTCTCCCCACTCAGGTAGACCCGGTAGCAGCTGGCCGTGCCTTCATAGTGGTGCCACCCTGTCGGGCACTTCCCTAGGAAACATGAAGGGCAGAAGGGGAGATGTCCCCCAAATTAGGATCCTGACTCCAAAAATGGCAGGTATACCTCAGAGATCACACAATAGAAATGGGGAAACTGAGGCTTAAGAGGGCAAGCTCCTGCTTTTAAGACAATATACTTTGGAGAAATACTCAATTTTCTCTGAAATGAAGATTCAGTCAAGGTACCGGTATATTGAGTGATTCCCCCATCCCCACAAGGCACTAAATTTATGTGGTAGGAAAGACAGGCTGCTGTGTTAACTTTTGCAGAGCAAATTTCATTTTCTGATTGTGCCTGGTGAAAAAGCACCTGCCAGGAAGCCCATCATGTTCAGGACTCCAGGCCTCCCTCTCACCCTCCTCTCCCACCTGCCTGTGCCCCACTCAGCACAGTAGAGCTGGGAGGGCCATGGAGGTGGTGTGACCAACCCCTGCCTCCCACAGATGAAAAACTGAGGCCCAAGAGGTTCCAGGGCTGGCAAGAGCCTGAGTGGCCAGTGGGAACTGGGGACTTGCTGAGACCAGCCAGGCCGCTTCTCACCATATTGCCCTGGCCCCCGGCGTGAGAGGCCCTGGTGCTTTATGGCTTTCCTGAGGGAAGAGAAGTTTCCTGTTCTCTAGAATCTGTGACCTTCGAATGCTGGGGTACCTCCAACTGGGACAGTGACAAGGAACAACGATTTTTAGCAAAGCCAGTTGTAAAAGTAAAGCACTTTTTAATGCACTTTCTTCCTGCAGGCCCCAGGACAAATACTTCAAGACTGATGGTCTGATGTCAAGGTTTCTATTGTCTTGAGCTCTCTTGTGTATATCTTCTTAACAAAAGTACACAGTAAATGGAAGCTCTGGCCCTGGGGCCCATGAGGCACATCTAGTAGGGTGTGCCATGGCAGAAGCTGGAGGACACCCTGCTGGTCGGCAAGGGCCTGGTTAGATAATAGAGTTGGGGAAGCTCTTGGAGTGGATGAGGATGGTGCTCTTGGGTAAGAAGGGGAATGTCTGCACACTCCTGTTTAGGAGTGGGGCAGGGAGGCCCAGCCATTGGGCAGCATGTATTGCCTACTTCCTAGGCTCCCCTCATACACGGACTGCTCAGCCTGACAGCTCTCTCACAGATATGGACGTACACTACAGGGGCCCAGCACCTCAAGACGCACCGACTCCACTTGGGCCGCAGTACTCCTAACTTCCCTAAATCCTAGGAACCAGGAGTCAAAAACCCTCCTGGGAGTCGGTCACGAGCTGTGACAGGTCTCTGAGGCAGGTGGGGCCTGTCAGTGCCGGGACACAAGGACAGTGGCAGCCCTGCTCTGTGGGGTCCAGGCCACCCACAGCATGCACTGCTGAGAATGGTGGTCAGCGGCTCCCACCTTCCCCATTCTCGCTGCTCAGCCTCCTGCCAGGGTGGCAGGGCCCCTGCCCTCTGACCAGATCAGCCCCCTGCACGGAATCCTGGGGAAATGAGAGGGCTCTGTGGGTATCCTGGCCCTACTACATCTGGAGAGCTCTCATGTGGAAAAAGGCACAAAAGACAGTCTGGGGACTCAGGTCTGGGCACTTCCACGAAAGGCCACCTAATCCCTCAGAGCCTGTTTTTGTACCCACAAAAGGGGACAATAAAATGATGAGATCCCCATGGGTCGGTGCAGTCTGGCTCTGAAAGGCAGGAGTTGTAAGGAAAACAGACCTGGCAGGTTCCTCTCGTCCTCACTCACAAAAGCAGGTCACGGCTGAGCAGCATGAAGAGCTGCTCTAGGGCCCTTCCCAAACACCTTCCACGGGAAGCAAGTCCCAGGCCACACGCACACAGTCAGCGCAGAGACGAGGACAGGCGTGGTCAGGGCAGGTCTGCAACTTACTGCTGAAGCGGACAGGCTGGGCCACGTTCACCGTGTGCAGGTGCGTGGGGTCGCCTCCTCGGGGCCGGCCCTGCCGTGGGTCCACGGCCTCCTTCCCATGGTAAGGATGCGCCTCCCCGGTCACTTCTGAAAGCGAAGGGAGAAGCCCACTGTGAGTGCTGCACCCCCAGCAGCAAGATGCCAGCTCCTGCTGTCGGAGGCCAGTATCAAGGTCAAAGGCGCCGTGGTTCAGGCGGCTGGGCATGGAAGGACCAGATGGGGTGGCGGCAGGGTATATTCCACATCAAGTTTTCTTCAGAATTCTATAAAATGTTGCCGTCCACTTCAAAGAAGACGCATGCACTTTCATTCAAAGTATGCCTTGGCAGTCTTCGTTTTTTTGTTGTTTTTTTTTTAATTACAATTAGGAAATGGAGCCTCTCCATATTTTCTGACCATTTATAGCTAGTAAATCAAAGCACCAGCCATTCCTGCCCTCAGTAGCCAGCCCCTTGGCCCAGGAGGTGGCTCTAGTCCCACGGGGGCCCCAGGCTGCTGTCCCCTCCACCTGCCCACCTGGGAGTCCCCCAGTCAGCATACAGCAGGGACCCACCGTGTGTGACCATCATTGCTCACCATGGGGGTGCCTGTGCCTGTCACCTGCCTGTGGAGCCTCTGGCCTGGGAGAACCTCAAGGCCAGGGCCAAGGTCTATCCATGTCTGGCTGGCAGTGCCCGGCAAGGGCCCCAGTGTGCAGCAACAAGGCACGACTGGAAGGTATGGATGGGAAGCTGAAGTCTGAAGATGGGGGAAGAATTCTGGTTGGATGGATATTTATCTAATGATAATTCATAGATGAGTCTTTTGGCAAACAATCTCTCTGTGGAATTCTCCAGCTCCCACGTAAGAGAGGGGACCCCTCTCCTCCCAACCTCACAGTGAGGAGAGGCACTCTGAGAAGGGTACAATGTTCCTGGGGTCACAGAACAAGGAGCAAGCTGGAAGTGAGGCCCTTCCCTGCCTGGGGAGCAGCATGATACAGGGAAGGACACCTGGCTCAAGGTTGGGACCAGCGCTGGCTTGGTCTACTTGGCTGCAGACAAACAGACAGACAAGATGGCTGGATGCGGACTTCTCTACTCCCTCAGGCTGGGCTGAAGCAGAGGGATACGCTCCATGGGCAGCTGCCACGTGGCACGTCATGGCATGGTGGCCTCTAGCAAATCCACACTCCTGCTTTCCCTGCAGGCAATCAGCCCCCCTGACTGAAGCGTCAGCTACCTGGTTCTGCCAGTGTCATAGGCTCTGACATGTTTTTTTTTTTTTTAATCTGTATTTCTTCTCATTATAAAAGTAAGAAATATTCTATGTGAAATATTTAAGAAAAGACAAATGTTTAAAGGAAAAAGCATAAACCACTAGTATGGGCCCTTTCTGTCTCTTCTCCTCCCCACACAAATCCAGAAAAGTATTCAGGGATCACACCAAACCCTGCTTTATGACTTTTCTTCTCGGCTGAAGACTATGAACAGCCTTCCCTATTCTTAAAAGACCTGGAGGGGAGCAGGTGAAGCTCAGCGGTTGAGCACCTGCTTTGCATGTATGAGGTCCCAGGTTCAATTCCTGTAACCTCCTTAAAAAAAAAAAAAAAAAAAGTGTGGAGATTGGAAGACTACTGCTTTGAATGGCCGCACAGTATTCTGTGAATGGATCTATTTAATTGCCATAATTCCCTGTGGTGGGAAGTTCAGAGGTTTCCCTTTTTCATTATTCTACGGAAGGCTGACTGGGCAACCTGTCCAAGAACCACCATGCATGTTCCTTCTTCCTTCCAAGACTCTGGGCCATCACACATCCCAGAAGCTTCTGCAACTCTGCCCGCTCAGTGAGGGCACTTCTGTGGCCCTTAACAAAAATGACCTGCTGTTCTATTGCAACTTGCCCTAAACTATCAAACGTGCCACCAAGTGCCCAAGGTGAGTGCAAAAGAAAGCAGAGACCTATTTATTAGGATTAAATAAGATAAATGTGCCTAGCCAGGATTTTTTTAAAAATAATGCTTCCATAATTTGTTAAGCTGCCTTTTGTCTGTTATCTTACTCTTTGAAGTTGAAATAAAGTTATATATATAAAAAAGCAAAGACCTTGTGACTGTTTGGATTGGTGAATCCCAAAAAGAGATTATGTTTTTGAACTAATCCATTCCTATGGGTGTGGGGTCCTTTCAATTGGACTACATCAGTGAGGCATACATTAGCTTGGGTGTCTGCCCTCTTGCTGGGTCTGATATAAACAGAGACAGAGAGAGAGAAACACACTCAGAGAGAAGGGAAGCCACCATCTTTGATGCTGCCATGAGAGGACTCCAGGTTTGCCTTCAGCTGCAGAAAGGCAGAGAAGCCCCGAGAGACTCAACTCTGGGAGACGGTAGATTCTGGAAGGCAAGGCAGAGACCTTGCAGAGGTCGCCTGCCATCCTGCTTTACCATGTAGCAGCATACCATGATCACCAGCAGCTGACTCTGGTGAGAAAGCATCTCTGATAGTGCCTTGATTTGGACACTTCATGGACTCAGGATTTTAAGTTTTTACCCTAAATAAAATTCCCATTATAAAAGCCACCCCATTTCTGGTACTTTGCATCAGCAGCCCTGTAGCAAACTAAGACAGACCTCAAGGGCAGAAGCACCATGCAGGACACATGGATAAGGACCCCCAGGAGATACACTTTCCCTGGACCCACAGAGGTGCTGGGTGGCTGACACAGGGGTGGGTGTTATGACCTCAGCACAAACACCACTGCAGGGAGGAAGGTGGGCAGGGGAGCAGGGCATCTGAAATGGGTGTCGGGAAGAGTCACACTGGTGAGGAAGATCAGGGGTCCATACTAGAATTTGAGGTAGGGGAAACAATTTGAGCAAAGGCCAAAGGTGACAACTCTGGGATGAGCCTGAGGACAAGCCTGGGTGTGGCCAAAGTATATGTCACCACACCAAAATGTCACATCCCCCCTTAGGTCTGCTCAAGACAAGCAAGACCTGCCACTCCTCTTTGGGTCTTGGCCTCTTCCCCCAAACCACCTGTACCTGGTATAAGAAAGGCCAAACTGCTAATGGAAGGATGACTGAACAGAAGGAGAGAAGAAAGAAAATTTGAAAGAGCAAGAGCTTGCTGCTGGGTGACATGGGCACTAAACACCAGTGGTATGGATACTGCAAGTGAAGCCACCTGCAGCTGGGGGAGGGGAGAAGGGCAGGTGACAGATGAAATGTTTATCGAAAGTTAACCAGAAAGTCAAATGGTGGGTGACAAGGAAGCTCTTTTGTGCTGAGGAGGTGCCTCTGTAGTTTGGGTGGCAATTCTGGGCCATGCTCTTTTCCATTATTTTTCTTCATATCCAAATGCTCACATTCAGCCCTTCACTCATTCATTTATTCAGCACATGTCCACCAAGTACCTGTTTCATTCCTACCCAGAAACCAACCAGCACAGATGTATACTTTGGCCAGCAAGGTGAAGGGAACCGTGGAGAAAGGGGAGGGTTGGCCAAGTACTGGTCCCGAGGAAATTCTGGGGGCCAGGGAGAAGCAGAAGGTGGAGGTCGGGCTGGAGAACATGTAGCACACTGGCTCTCGCCCCTTACACACCTCTTGGGGCCATCTGTACCTTTGGGTAATAAAGAATTTCCTTCTGGGACCCAATGAAAGCATTCTGCCCCTTTAGGATCATCTCTGTCTCCATTCTATCAAGATTTGGAGACTTATGCTTTTTAAACACCAATCTGAGCACTTTTGTATCTATTTTATACCAACTTGCAAGATATAACCCAACAATACAGTATCCAAAAATACCGCCTTGCAAGTTCCAGGTTCAAAGTCTGCCCTCTCCTGTTTCTCCTGGGTCTAAGAATGCCTCAGACACAGATTCACAGAGAGCACATCTACTACCGGACTGCATGTCCTGTGACACATTCAGGCCATGGGCTTGGGCCTCAGAGGGGCATTTTCGGGACTTGGGAATTTTCCTAAATGACACTGCAATGACAGAGTGTAAACTACAATGTAAACTATAATCCACGCTTAGTGGCAATGCTCCAAAATGTGTTCATCAATTGTAACTAAGGTACCACCCTAATGAAGGATGTTGTTAATGTGGGAGAGGTAGGGAGTGGGGCATATGGGAATCCCTTATATTTTTAATGCAACATTTATATACTCTAAGTATCTTTAAAAATAAAAAAGTATATTAAAAAAAGTCTTGTAGCAAAGTGAAAAGACAATTTACAGAGGGAGAGAACATTTGCAAATCATATATTTGATGTGTTTAATATCCAGATAATATATAAAGAAATCCCAACAATTAAACAAAAAGACAACATAAAATATGGCAAAAGATAATTGGTATGGGGGAAGAGGATGTGGCTCAGGCAACTGGGTTCCCGCCTACCACATGGGAGGTTACTGGTTTGGATCCTGGTGCCTCCTAAAGAAGACAGCGAGCTAGCACGATGGGCAAGTGCGGCAAGCTGACACAACAAGAGACACAAGAAGAGAAAACATAATGAGAGACACAACAAAGAGGGAGCAGAGGTTCCCAGTCCCGGTGCCTCCTGAAGAAGACGGCGAGCTGGGTGCGACGACGGGCATGGTGAGCTGACGCAACAAGAGATGTGGGAAGAAAGAAACAGTGAGACACAAAACAAAGCAGGGAGTGGAGGTGGCTCAAGCAATTGGGTGTCTCCCTCCCACATCAGAGGTCCTGGGTTCGGCAGCTCGTGCCTCCTAAAGAAACAAGGAAGACGAACAGACAAAGCAAGTGAAAAACAAGGGGGTGGAGAAAAAGAAATAAATAAAATAAATCTTTAAAAAAAGATAATGGGTATGGGTTTTCTGTTTGGGAAAAAGTGAAAGTTCTGCTAATGGATGGTGGTGAGGTAGCAGAACATTGTGAATGTGATTAATCCCACTGAATTATCATTCAGTTATGCTTGAGAGTGGTTGGGATGGAAGAACTATTTTATCTATGTTTCCACAATTTTTTAAAAAAGAGCAATTACAAAGACATTGACAATTAAATGAAATATATGAGGCTGAAAAGGATCTAATAATGGAGGAGGAAAGTGCAAAAGGACATTATTGGGACATATGGAAAAACTGGAATATAGGTAGAAAACTATCTCAGTGTTAAAGTTCTTGGGCTTGATAATGGTATTTAAGGTGGTGTGCAGTCTGATATTGTTTATGAATTCCAAAAAGAGAGATTATGTTTGTAAACTGGTCTGTTCCTCTGGGCATGATACCCTTTGATTGTATTAAATTCAAAGGTTACGTTTACTTGATTAAATTATGATTAGGGCTTCGATTCAGCCACATCATTGGGTAAAGCATTGAGTCCCTGCCCCCCTGGTGGGTGGACACTCACAAGAAGTAGATACACAGAGCAGATACGTGAGAAAAGAGAGAAAGCTCCATTAGACACAGAACGAGGTGGGAGAGCAGTCAAGTGGCTGCCTGGGGCAAGGGACTGCCCTTGCAGGGGAAGAGAGGACAATTTATACCCATATAAATGGGGGAATTCCTAGGAACACATGTGCACACCCAAGACAAGAGGTATAGGCAGAAAGAATTAGGGAGGCCCCACGCTTTGGCCTGGAGCTATTCTCCCAACTCATTGTATCGATAATCCCAGAAGGAGAGTATTAGCATAGATCAATCTGCAAAGACAGGGAAAATGTCGTCTTTCGTTCCTTCTTTTTTTGTTAGCTCCTGACATTCAAGGAAAGACCCATCATAACACTAGCTGGATATAAACTTAAAGAACAAAGGCCTCGGAATCTAAATTCCAGCAATAACACCTTAAAATATCAAAATTTTTATGTTTCAACAAACAATTACAAAACATACAAAGAAACCAGAAGTGATGGCCCAAGCAAAGGAGATGAATGCATTAGGTACCATCAATGATGCAAATATTCTTGCTGTCCTGATTTTGTGATAATCAGGGAAGGCTAAACATTAGCTATATTAGATACCATGCATGTGTCCCCAACCTAGTTTTTTTCCCTAGGACTAGTTTTTAGAATGCTGGTGATAAACTAAACCAGATTTATTATATGACCATCCTGTACGGGAAAGTACTAACTCTAGGTATCTTTGGTCAACTTTAAGATATAGCAGGGGGACAGATGTGGCTCGGGTGGTTGGGTATCTGTCTCCCATATGGAGGGACCTGGGTTTGATCCCTGGGACCTCCCGGTAAAAATTAAAAAAAGAAAAATATAGAAGGCGCATGGCCCACCAGGCCCAATGCGCGGGTGCGCCACCAGGCCCCACGCGCAGGTGTGCCGTCAGGCCCCGCGAGCCACGCACCAAGATGATGACGTAACAGGAGAGTGACCCAAGGGAGAGTGAGGATGAGATGTGCCGAAAAACCAGGAACTAAGGTGGCGCAGGCGGTAGGATGCCTCTCTCCCACATCGGGGTTCCGAGGTTTGAATCCCAGTGAAGACAGGAGAAGAATGAGAAGAGAGGGCAGGAAATGGACACAGAGTCGCTCAGTGAACGGACACAAAAACAGCAAAAACGAGGGGGGGGGTTGTAAAAATGGGTAAAAGTAAATAAAGCCTTTAAAAAATGTATAGGGGAGTAAGATACGGACTATAGTTTGTAGTAATACTTTGATGATGCTCTTTCATCATTTGTTAACAAATGTTTCACAACAATGCAAAGTATTTGTGGTGGGGTGATATGTGGGAGCCCTGTATGATGTTATGAATGTTTGTTTTGTAAGTTCACAATGTTTACTGAACACTTATTGTTTATGTATGAATGATATACTTCAATAAATTGTTTTAAAAAAAGAAACCATCAATGAGGAGGACGAGATCTGGGACATACGAAATAAAGACTAAAAAAAAAAATTTTTTTTTTAAAAAAAGGTCACATATATGCTCAATGAGCTAAAAGAAAATACGGACAAAGAACTAAAGGAAAACAGGAAAACTACAGATGGTCACAGAGTATCAACAGAGGTGGAAATTATGAAAAGTAACCAAACAGAGTTGAAGATCATAGTAAAAGAAATTAAAAATACCCTAGAGGGATTCACCAGCTCATCTGAGCTGGCAGAAGGAAGAATCAGAGAACTTAAGATAAGACAATTCTCGCTGCCCTGCGTGCCAAGGGGGGTGCTCAGTCCCTCAGAGGCAGGCGGAGCGGGCCGACGTGTCCCAGTGGGGCTCTGCGAGGGAAGGAAGGCGGGGGAGCGGCAGCCATGGAGGCAGGCGAAGGCGCGGCCGGCGCGGCGGGCCGGGGCGGGCCTGGCAGTGCAGGGGGCTCAGGCGGCCCTTCCCCTGGCCCCGCCAGCCGGAGCGGCGCAGGCGGGGAGGGCGCCGCTGCTGGTGGTGCTCTTCAGGTCGAGGGGATCCTGCAGGTCTCAGGGACGGATGGAGCCGCAGGAGGGCGCCGAAACCACCTGCTGGAGTTCACCCTCACCGTGCCTTTCCTGTCTTTCATGGAGGCGGAGGTTGCGCGCAGGTCCCTGATCGCAGAAGCCGAACCCTATGGAGGGGAGGTTCATAAGGAGCTGAGAGTGGCTGGCAGTGACCTGATGGTCCGTTTAACTGCTGATGACCCTGGCATCCTCCAAATTTCCATCACCTCCTTTCTCAACCAGCTTTCCCAGGTGGTGCAGACCATGCAGCGCATTGGGCCCCCATTTTTTGCTAAGCCGCAGCCGGGAAAAGGGGGCTGAGGCCCAATCTTGAGTCCACTCCTAGGCAGTGTATCCTTCCCTAGGGCATTGGTTCCTGGAGTAGGTGCCCTTTCGTTATTGAAGCCCAATTTTTGCCTATACTGGTTCGTGGGTGCTGTTGACCCACTTATTTTGTTTGGCACTTAAAGGTTTGTTACTGCAGAAAATAAAACTGAACTACTAAAAAAAAAAAAAAAAAAAAAAAAAGATAAGACAATTGACGTCATCCAGTCTGAGAAGCAGAAAGAACAATTTTTGAAAAGTGAAGAGCCTATGGAAACTGTGGAACACTATCAAGTCTACCAAGAGACCTTGTTGGAGTCCCAGGAGATGAGAGAAAGGGGCAGAGAGAATATTTAAAGAAATAATGCCAAACATTTCCTAAATTTAATGAAAGATGAATATATACACCCAATACGCCCAACAAACTCTAAACAGGATAAACCCAAATGGACCCACACTGTCCATTTAATAATCATATAATAATCAAACTGTCCAACGCCAAAGATAAAGAATTCTGAAGAATTCACAGAAGAGAAGCTACATGTCACATACAAGGGACCTCAATAAGATTAAGTGCTAATTTCTCATTGGAAACTACGGAGCCAAGAAGACAGTGGGATGACATATTTAAATTACTGAGAGCAAAAAATTGCCAATCAAGAATTCTCTAGCCAGCTAAACTGTCCTTCAAAAATGAGGGACGTTAAACATTCCCAGATAAACAAAAGCTGAGGGAGTTTGTCACCACTAGAGCAGCCTTATGAGAGATGCTAAAGAGAGTTCTGCAGATTGAAAGGAAAGGACACTAGAAAAGAGATGGGAGCCGCATGAAGAAACAAAGATCTCCACTGACGGTAACAACAGGGGTAAAAATAAAAGCCAGTACTATTATATTTTGGTTTGTAACTCCACTTTTTACTTCCTATAGGAGCTAAAAGGCAACTGCATAAAATGCAATGCAAATTCAGTGGTTTGGGAATCAGTGTATACACAAGTTATGAAAAGAAATACATAAAGGTGGTGGACAGGCGCATACAGGAACATTGTGTATACTACTGAAATTAAGTTAGAGCAAAGCAAATGGGAGTGTGACAGATTTAGGATGTTAAATTTAAGCTCCATGGTAACGGAAAATATGCAAGCTCATAGGGACAGAAACTAGATAACAGGCTGGGGGGGTGGGGGAAGGTCAGGACAAATGGAGAGTTAATGCAAAATGGGCATAAGGTCTCTATTTGGGGAGAGAGAGGTGGTGAGGGTACTGCAACATAGTGAATATGATTAATTATACTGAATGGTATGGCTGAGATGCAAAAGTTTACGTTATACATGGGTTCCACAATTTAAAAGGAAAAAGAGTAACTAAAGAGACAGTGAAAATTTAATACGTGATCCTGGGTGGGATCTAATAAGGGAAGAGAAAAGGCTCAAAAGGACATTATTGGGACATACAAAATTAGAATATAGACTATAAACTTTAATTCAATGTTAAATTTCTTGAACTTGATACATGAACTTAAGGTGGTTACATAAGTGAGTATCCTGGTTCTTAGGAAACGTACGTGGCAGTATTAAGCGTTCATGGAGTACGATCATACAACCTACATTCAAGGGTTCAGAAAATCATAGATGAACTTCAAAAACATTATGCTTAGTGACAGGACCAGACATAAAAGACTGAATGTTGCGTAATCAATTTATATGAAATGTGTACAGTAAAAAGTGTAAACCATAATGTAAACTATAGACCACGGGTAGTAGCAATGCTTCAATATGTGTTTATCAATTTTAACAAATGTACCACACTAACGAAAGATGTTGTTAAGGGGGAAAAGCGTGGGGGGGGGAGTGGGTGAGGTATATGAGAATCCCCTATATTTTCAATGAAACTTTTATGTAATCTAAAGCTTCTTTAAAAGCAAAATAAAAAAAATTTTTTAATTTATATTAAATGTCCAGAAAAGGCAATTCTGTAAGTGAGGAAGTAGATGAGTGTTTGCCAGGGACTGGGGGAGGGAACAGGGAAAAAATGCAAATGGAAGTAAGGGATCTTTCTGGGATGACAGAAATGTTCTCAAATTGGACTGTGATTATGACTGCAGAACTCTGTAAATTACTGACCATCACTGAATTGTACACTTAAATCAAGTGAATTTTATGGTCTATAAATTAGATCTCAGTAAAACTGTTAAAAAATTAAGAGTATCATGAGAGCCGTATGTAACAATAAATACATAAATAAAAATGAGAGGAACTTGAAAATCTCATTCTGAGTGAAAGAAACCATGCACAAAGGACCACATATTGTATGATTCCTTTATATGAAACGTCTAGAACATACACAGAAAGGAGATTAGTGGTTATGCCTAGGGCCAGGGGTCTTTGGGAAGAACATGGAGTGCCTTGCTAATGGATACAGGGTTTCTTTCTGGAGGGGTAAAAATGTTCTAAAATTGATTGTAGTGATGGCTGACAACTCTATGAATATACTAAAAACCACTGAATGTGCTTTAAATGGATGAATTGTATGGTATGTGAATTATAAAGTTGTAATGCATACAAAAAAATGAAAAAGTCCGGGGAAAAAAAAACAAAAGTTAAGCAAACAAAAAGAAAACAGAATCCTCTTCCCCAGCCCAGCGAGGAGGACTGACACTAAGAGAAAGAACTCTCAGAGAGGGAAGAGATGAAGGGGTAAAAGTCAGCTGAGCTTTCATCATCTAAAGGAAAAAATAATAAAGAATGCATAAAAACATGGAATTTAGAGATACTGAGATAATTAGGCAACAGCTAAAATAATTAAAAGTATTTGCTTCTGCAGAGCAGATGTGGCTCAAGCAGTTGGGTCCTGCCTACCACATAGGAGGTTCCCAGGTTTGGGTCCTGGTGCCTCCTAAAGAAGATAAGACAGCAAGCTGACACAACAAAATGATGCAACTAAGAGACACAAAGAGGAAACTATAATGAGATATAACAAGCAGGAAGAAGAGGTGGCTCAAGCGATTAGGTGCCTCCCTCCCTCATGGGAGGTCCCAGGTTCAGTTCCCGGTGCCTCCTAAAGAAGACAAACAGACAAGAAGCAAAAACAATGAGCAGACAATGAGCAAAAACAAACGAGCAGGGTTCAGATGTGGCTCAAGCAGTTGAGTGCCCGCCTCCCCCATGGGAGGTCCCGGGTTTGGTTCCCAGTGCCTCCTAAAGAAAAAACAAAAACAGACAACAAGCAAAAATACAACAAGCAGACAACAAGCAAAAACAACAAGCACACAGATGAGGGAGCCAATGGGGGGAGTGGGGAGTATTTGCTTCTGAGAAGTAGAAAATCAGTATTACCTTTTTTTTTTTGCAAAAAGCTTTATAGAACTATCTGACTATTTAAATTATATGTTATGACTAACGTGAATAAAGATAAAACTACAATTTTGAGTTAGACAATTAAAATCAATTCCTCATAGGACTCAGCAGCCCCTCCCCCACTGTGTCCTCACACCAAGCTGCTGCAGCCACATTGCTCGTCATTCTGATCCCTGATCCTTCCATGGAACCTGTGTTTTCCTCTTTGGAGGCTTTGAAAGTTCTCTGCACTCCTAAGGGTCTGCAATTATTCAAAAAGGTGTTTTGTACAGGTCTACTCTTGATTCATCATCCCAAGCCCTTTTAAATCCAAAGCTATGATCCTTCATTCCTGGGCAATTATCCTATATGACTTTCTTTGTCAATTCCCTCCCCACCCATCTCTTTTTTCTTCAGGGAGTCTTATTTATCAGCTGTTGAACTTTCTGGGCCCACTTTTTAATTTGTAAGAGCTCTTTCTTGCTAAGTTCTTTATTTTCACGTTCCATTCATGTTTCAGTAGATAGAACATATTTTTCAAGTATCCTTTTACTCTCTGAATTAGCAATAGCCACTAATATATATTGTGGGATTACTGTATACTGTGTTGTTCTAAGCACTTTGTATGTATCACCTTATTTAATCTTAATAGCAACCCTAAGAGATGGGTATTATTTCCCTCCATTTTATGGAAGAGGAAAATGAGGTTCACAGAGCAATTTGCCTGAAGGACCACGGCCAGTGGTGGAGGAGGTAGGGAACCAGCCCTAGTGGCCTGGTTCTGTGCCCCAATGTTTAACCACCATATTGCGCAGACTCTATTACCTCAGGGCCACTCTTGGCCATATTGGTCTTGGCCTTCCATATTGCATGCTTTTTTCCAGGGTCTTTCATTATCAAAATGATGGCAGTCCAGCTTGTCAGAGGCTCTGGGAACACTGGGGGTGGGGGGGCAGGTGCTTGACCAGGTGCCAAGTGAGCTTCATGGTGAGAGACCACATGGGAGCTAGTCTTTTAGTGGGGAACCTTCCACCATGGTGGTATCTCTTCTCTGAAGTGCCATTTTCTCCAGGAAAGACATTTCCAGTCTCCTACATGGGCAAAGAGAACTGACTGCTGGCATTGAGAGAGCTGGACAGAGTCAGGGCTGAGGGTCCCATGTGTTACCATAAAGAATGTCCCTTAATTTCTCAATTTGCAACCTCCCTGACTCCCACCAACCCCTCTGCTGTGCCTGGTGCCCCGTTTCCCAGACTTTAAGTCCTAGTGAGGTCCAATACAAATATAATGGAAGCAACATTTAAACAAGTAAAAAGAAACAGATGAAATAAATGTTTATTTTATTTAACCCAATATATCCAAAATATTATTTCAACCTGTAATCAATTTTTAAAAAAAAACTATTAATGAGATGTTTTTCTTTTTTGGTATTCTAAGTCTTCGATATTTGGTGTGTGTTTCACACTCAGTAAAAAGCAGCCACATTTCAAGTGCTTGGTAGCTACATGGGGCATGTGGTTACCTTACTGGACAGTGCAGGTCTCTAAAATAAACCTCCTGTCTCCTGGTGGGAGAATGAGTCACCTGGTTCTGCAGAGTGACGAAGAGAGTGAAGGTGGTTAAAGAGAATTCTAACCAACCCGCCATTCCATTCCCATGCCCGCTGCCCACCATCCTCAGAATGTAATGCCTTCAAGCACTGAGACTTCGAGGGGAGTTGCTGGGCAATGAGGCTCATTTCATGTTGTTCCCTCTCTCAGCCAGGCCCAGGGTGCAGTGTCTCTGCTATGCTAAGTCAGTATTCACTCCTCCTCCTATTTCTTTTCTTAAAAAAAAAAAAAAAAAAAGCTTTATAATATCAAAACATCCCAAAGAATATATAGTATGTAACACACAAGCAAGTTATAAAGGCTGATAATAAAATACAGTTGTGAACCCCCCCACTCTATTTGAGAACTCAAATATCATCTGTAGGGTTGAACTTACATGTTGACTTCACCACAGTCTTATCCCTCTGTCTCCCCACCAGGGAAGAACCATGAACCAGAATTTTATGTATATATCTGTAAAATAATACAATGATCAGTTTTGCTTGTCTTTATCATGCTGAGTGTAGATTCCAGTCACTTGCTTTTGTCACCTGACTTCCTGTGTTTAAGATCCATCCATGCTGCTGTGTACACCTAACATTCAGTGTTGGTGGTTATGGGTTGAACTATGTCCCCTAAAAGGTAAGGTCGAAATCTTAATCCCCAGTATCTCAGAATGTGACCTTATTTGGAAACAGGATTGTTCCAGATGGGATTGGCAGTCATACCGGAGTTGGGTGACTGGTGTCCTTATAAGGGAGAGAAGAGACAGACAGATACCAAGGAGAAAATGGTCAAGTGAGGATGGAGGCAGATGCATCTACAAGTCAAGAAGCCCCCAGGGCCACCAGAAGTTAAGGGAAAGGCAGGGAACAGATTATTCCCTAGAGACTTCAGAGGGAGCACGGCCCTGCCACACCTTGACTATGGACTTCTAGTCTCCACAACTATGAGAATTTCTGTTGTTTGAAACCATCCAGTTTGTGGTTCTTTGTTATGGCAGCTCTAGCAAACTAAGACATAATTCATCGTATGAACACAGACATTTGGGTTATTTCTAAGACATGTTAGTATGAATTGTCCTGAAAATTCTCTCTGGAGTTTCCCCAAATAGAAACCCTGGATCCTAGAATAGAGAATATTCAGCTTTACAAGATGATGCTTGTTTTCCAAAGTAAATATATCAATTTACCCTTCTAATCAGCAGCAAATAAGATTTCCAAGCCATCCACATCCTCTCCAACACTTGGTTGTGTCGCACATCTTCATTTTTGCTAATCTAATTAGCTGTGAAAATGGTATCTCATAGGAACACTTCTTCACTGTTGGGAATGCAGGATGGTACAACCACTATGGAGGACTGTTTGGCAGTTTCTAAAGAAGTTGAATATAGACTTGTCACATGACCCTGCAATACCACTACTGGGTATATACCCAGAAGAACTGAGAGCAGTGACATGAACAGACACCTGCACACTGATGTTCATATCAACATTATTCACCATTGCCAAAAGTTGGAAACAACCCAGGTGTCCATCAACAGATGAATGGATAAACAAACTGTGGTCTAGTCACACGATGGAATATTATGCAGCTGTAAGAAGAAATGAAGTCGTAAAGCATATGGCAACATGGATGAACCTGGAGGACATTATGTTGAGTGAAGCAAGCCAGACACAAAAGGACAAATACTGTATGAATGCGTTACTATGAACCAAATACATTGTGTAATATATTGTTTGATTTAAAAAAAAGTTATATGTATCCATTACATTTAATTGAGAAATGTATATATTTATTAATCTGTTTACTTTTTAGTTTTTAATTGTTTATATTTTCAATTATTAAATGTACAAAATAAAGTTTAAAAAAATTAAAAAAAAAATAAAAATAAACAGAAAAAAAACACAAATAAATTAGAAAGAAGGAAACAGAATAGCAGCTATGTGCAGCAGGGGAAGCATAGAGACTGAAAGGTGATTATTAAGGGTTAGAGTTTTGTTTTTTGTTTATTATTATTATTATTATTATTAGAATAATGAAAATGCTCTAATAAAGACTGAAGTGATGAATGTAAAAAAAAAAATGGTATCTCAAAGTAGTCTTAGAAATACAGATGAGGTTTAATATCTTTTCACATGTCTAATCACAACCCTCATTAACTTTTCTGTGAAATGTTTTTGTTTTTTGTTCATCCATAGGAATTCTTTATAGATGCTGGACAGTAATCCTTTATTGGCAAACATTTACCCACTCTGGCTTGTTGCTTTACATTTTTTATTGGTGTCTTTTGATAAATGAAAGATCTTAGTTTTAATCTAATAAAATTGGGAACTTCTATTTTGAGAGTTAACATTATTTTGTGACTGAAAAAAAAACAAAAACAGAGTTTCATTTTGGGGGTAATGAAAAAGTTTTGGTAGGGGATGGTAGTGATGGTAGCACAGTATTATGAATGTAATATCATGGAATTGTACACATGAAAGTGGTTGACATGGGAACCTTTGTGTTATATATATATTATCACAATAAAAACTGAAAAAGAAAAAAAAAAAACAAAAAACCTTCCCAGTAAGGCCATAAAGACATTCTCCTATATTGCCTTCTAAAAGTTTTTCTTTAATCAATCTGAAACTGATTTTTCTGTATGTTGTGAGTTGGGGATCCAATTTCATTTTCAGACCATCACAGCACTACGTACTGAAGAGTCTAGCCTTTGTAATTCCACCTCTGCCACATATCAAGTGTCTTGGGTCTGTTTCTGACAGCTCATCTCTTCTACTGGTCAATTTGTTTTCCCTGAACCAATTTTAAAGTGAGCCTGCATATTGACTGGAAAGGTAAGCCTTTTCTCTGTATTCTTCAAAGTGACCCAACAGTATTAGGACTTTATTCTTCCACACATTTTTGAAATGGCTTGTCACATTCCTCAAAAAAAGTCCCTTAGGAGTGTCTTATTTTGCCAGGCTACTATGATCAACACCAAATAATGGGTTGGCTTAAACAACGGGAATAGCTACAGTTTCAGAGACTAGAAGGCTTACTTCCTCTGAGATCAGTAGTGTTTTGGTGCCGGCTTGTTGCAGTCCTTGAGGTCCCTCGGCTTGCATCTCTGCATCCTGTCACATGGCAGTGTCCTCTCCTTTCTCACATCTGTGACTTCCAGGTCCTCTTTATGACACCTCCAGTAATCATGATTAAGACCCACCCACATTCAGTTGGGCCACACACCTTAACAAAAAATGAGAGTTTCAAGAGGTTCTCCTGACAGTGACACCCACAGGAATGTGGGTTCAGGTCAATCTGTTTTTTTCTGGGGTATGTTCTTCAACCTACCATAGGGGGTTAGACTGGAGATGCACTGAATCCAAGATCAATATAAGAGCAGACGTCTTTACCACTGTACCTCTCCCCTTTATTCAAATCTTGTTTAATGTCTCTTAATAAAATTGAAAATTTTATACTTAGGGAAGGTATAACAATGATTTTGGCAGTAGAACAGGAATGTGGTTAACAATATAAATACAGGAATATTCTTCTACTACAAGGTGTTGAGAAAGTGGTGATTCACGGGAAAAATATAACTAAGGTCATCTATAGACTACAGTAATATAATGCAATGTTTTTATAGCAAGAGCAAACTTGCTACTATATTAATGCTAAAGGTCAAAACAAAATAATATGGGGTATGGTTTTGTGAAATGCGAGTATAATTAAGCATTTTTTCCTCTTCATTTTTTTTCATTTATAAGAAGACTTTGACTATGTCATTTAACTAATCTGTGTTCATCTGTGTATTTTTCTGAACACTAGAGGAACAACTGAGTTAGTAGTTAGAATTAGATGAGATAAAAGTGACTGGACAGTGCTTTTTGGGAGTAATGCTCCCATACTTTTTTATTTTTTAGGAGGTACTGGGGATTGAACCTGGGAATGCATGCAAAGCAGGCACTCAGCCACTGAGCTACATCTGCTCCCATCTCCCATACTTTTTTTTTTTTTTAATAATTTTTTATTTTTTTAAAAAGATATTTAGGTTACATAAATGTTACACAGAAAACATAGGGATCCTCATATGCCCCACTCCCCACACCTCCCACACTCTCCCATATAAACAACATTCTTCATTAGTGTGGCACATTCACTGCAATTAATAAATGCATCCTGGGGCATTGCCTCTGAGCATAGACCATAGTTCACATTGTAGTCTACATTCTCTCCCACACAGTTCTGCCTGTTATGGGACGATATAAAATGACCTTTATCTGTCATTGCAATGTCATTCAGGACGATTCCCAAGTCCCGAAAAAGCCCCCATCCCGTACTTTTTGATCTACCCTTTTCTGTTGTTTCTTTAAATTTGAAATAAAGTCATTAAAAAAAATTTTTTTTCTCCATTAAAAACTTTATGTATCTTTTGTTAATTTCCATCTGTGTCAAAGGCAGTTGGGTTAGGAAACCAAAGCCACACCAAGTATTTCAAACAAAAAGAGGTTTGATACAGAGAACTGGGTGCTTTTGAAACTATTGGAAAGGCCCGAGGTGAGCAAAAGTAAAGTGAACCACCTACAACCTTCCATTTCATCTCTATATTCAGAGGCAAGTGAGTCGGGAAGCTGCTGTGGCTATCTAGAGGACAGGAAACAGCAGAGAGCTGCCACCTATCTCACAGTTGCTCTGCAGCCCTGAGAAAGATGACCGGCCAGCAAGGTGGAAGCCACGTTGGTCCGGGCCCATGCATGCACATCTCTGCCAGAGAAGAAAGGAATTTACCTCCTTCCCACTTCCCAGATTTCATTAGAATGCTGGCTGGGGGATCTGAGCACTGTTGCTCCTGTCTGCCAGCCCCTGAAATACAGGGAAGAGCAGGGAAGGCAGTGGAAATGGTACTGAATGCCCAGACAATATCTAGCACACTTCCCATCTTACGAAAATATGCTGCAATTACTGATCTACTGGTACCTCTTCTTCCATTGTCTTTGTCCTTGTGGTTCTTTCATCCTCTCTTACTATAATTTTAGCAGGATTTTCGCAGGGCAATGAAATAACCATGTGTTCACCCCAGAAGCCCTGAAGTCCATGTTTAAAGACAAAAATGAACTATAATGGCTAGGGCTTTTCTCCTCCACATTTAGGCAAGTAGACCTTTTAGAGTAAAGATGATTATCAGCTCCCCACCTCCCCACTCCTAGCCCCACAGATTTTTTGTCTTTTTTCCCCCCAGGGGGTAGGTAGTAGATGTTAATGAGGACTTGATTTATATCAGTGATTTATTTACTTATTTCTTTAAAAATAATCTAAATAAATATGACAAAATTCCACAGTTATTAATTCAGGGAAGTGAGAAAATAAGAAGTTATTTTTTGTATATGTTTTAACAAATTTCTCAATGTAAACAACAATCAGCAATCAGTCTGCTCATGCCACCCAGGCTGTGTCATGGCACTGTGCCATAAGGACAGACACAGGGCTACAAGGTGAGGGGAAGCCAGGTGGAAGGAAGGTGTGAGTCAGGAGAGCTGGCAGGCCCATGACCTTCTCCCGCCTCCTGGAAAGCCCAGGCCCTACCATGCCTCAGGGCATTTGTACGCCCTGTTCCTCATCATCACACCTTCAATGCTCTGGTAACTTATTTTAAAAGCTCCAAATTCCTAGATGATTGACATCATGTTTCTGTCTGGGGAGAAAAGGGGGCCACCTATGTAACTATGTAACTTCAAGCCAGCACACACAGCATGGGCCGAGGCCTCCTTTGCGCCATCAGTTGGCCCCCAAGAGAAATAGGCCCAGTTCCTGCCTTCGACAAGTCTCCGGGCAGGGACAGATGATGAAGGGGTCAAGCATGACTACAACTGTTTTCAGTTATCACACACTGCCTTGAAAGCTAAGCCAAAAGGCACTTTGAGGACAGCAAATAACCTGTGCTTCCATTTTAAAGCCAGCCAAGAATCACCGGTTCTTTCTTCAGAAAGTTCTCCAAGAAGTTAGATATAAAGTCTCACCCTAGGTGCCAAGCCAGGAGAGGCTTCCAGTCATGAGCCCCAGTCCTCATCAGGCTGCCCAACCTCAGAACATCTGCTCCCAAGCCCTGGGAAGCTCACTCTCTCTGGGCTTTTTCCTGAGGAAAAGATGGGCTCCCAGACACAGAAACACTCCAGAAGCTCCTGACTGAGCTGCTCAAGACAATCCAATGAAAGCAGGCTAAAGGGGTGATCAGGAGAGGTCCCCTCTAAAATGGTCACCTTCACAGACAAATATAGTCACATCAGACCATCTCTGCTTATTATTTTGGAATGCCTCTCAAATAACCATTGCCAACTCCACTGTTACCTTCTCTTTGATGCCCTACCTGATCCCCTTGGGTGGGTCCCTTTGGATTTTCTTTGGGACTTGACTTTATCAGGATTACAGCACACCTTTCATTCACTGAATGTCTGAAGGGACGACAGTCCCAGGCCAGGTCCTAGTGAGGGAGGAAAAAGGTCTCCTGCCCCCAGAGAGCTCAGAGTCTAGGAGAGATCAAGCCTGGGCACAAGTGATAGAGAGAATTACAGACAGTTCTAGATGCTGAGGGAGAGGGGCAGACCAGGTGCTAGCGGAAGCAAACCTAAATGCCGGGGGGACCAGAGGTGCCATCGTGTTGTGGAAGCATCTGGGCCCAGCCTCGATTCATACATGCAGAAACAGAACAACGGAATTCCAGGAAAAGAAAAAGGCATAAACAAAGCATGCAGTTAGGAAATTATTAATGGGATGGGCACAGGAAATGGCCCAGCTGAGGTGCTGAAGTGATAAATCAGGGTGGCAAAGCACAGCTGTGATAGATGGGCAAACGTTCAGATCTGTGACTCCCAACCTGAGGGTAAGACATACTTTTCTCTGAGGGGCTTTATCAGAACCACTGAGGGTCTTTAACAAATAAGTGTGTTAGACTGTGTGCCTCACACACATGCACATACACATACACAAACTCAAGTGACACACACTATGCCTTCCATCCTAACCCAGGGTGAGAACCCCAGAAGTAGTGAACACGGTCACTCCTGGGGTGGGTTGTACTCCTCAGGAGTGTTGGGACAGAACCCCCAGTTTGGACATGTGTGGCATCTCCAGCCATCTTCAGGAGTTCACACACTCGGGGAGAAACCCACTAGTAATAACTGCTAGTGGGCGAGTGAGCAGGAGGGGTGAGGTAGGGCCTGTGTCCATCCAAAATAACACGCTCCTCGTGAGTCCAGCCAAGTCTCAAAGGACGCCTCCAGCCGGGGTCAGCTCCAGGGAGAGGCAAGTGAGGAACCAGGGTGCAGTGTCGAAGGAGGTGCTCACTTTTGGGGGTCGCACCAGCACCTACTTCAGTGCTGCTTCCTGGGTGCCTCTCTTGCCTCGCCCTGGTCCCGGCCCTGCAATCTTGCAAGTTCTGGGATCTGCCTGTGTCTGGAATCTTTACTTTAAAAAAAGAGAGAGAGAAAGAAAGAACAGGAGGGGGTTAGCTCAAAATACCTGTCCACTGCACAGTGAGAGCACAGGTTACTAGTTCACACCAACTCCACCCCACACAGAAGCAGGACCCTGCTATAACAGAGGGGCCGGGTGTCCCACCTGCCCAACAGACTCACCAGGACAGTCGGCTTCGTCGCTCTTATCCTCACAGGTCGCCCAGCCGTCACACTGCCACGGCAGGGGGATGCACTGGATCGCGCCGCTGCGACAGGCAAACTGCCCAGGGTTGCACCGCAGCTCTGTGGGACCAAAGGGCAAGAGGCCAGTGAGGAAACAGCACCTGGCAGCGTGAGGCTCTGCCACCAAGGCCTGGTGCTCACAGGCAGACCAGGTGGCATCTGCCCAGCCCGACTCCTTGGGGAGGGCCCAGACGCCCACTCCCAAAGACGAAGCAAAGACTGTCATACCAATATGACGATGAGTTCCTATAGCAAATACCTTCTACCCCCTAAGATACTCATTCTTGCATGTCATGACCAAACGTGCGTTTGCTGACTTTCTCCTAAGGGGGGTTCTGGTGGGTTGCAGAAGACACAAGAACGGAAGGGAACTCCACCTCCTCTTAAGGGTTTCCAGGTCAAAAGGGTGGACATGCACGTGTCTGACAAAGAGCAAATGGTGGTAACCCCATGGAATGCTTCAAACAGCACACTACGACTCGAAGGAAAGAGAAACCGCCTCCACCTAAAGGGCTCTGGAGTGCTTCTTAAAGAAGGGGAATTTGGACAGGGTTCCAAGGAAGTTTTATGGTTTCAGAAGATGCACATGAAGTAATGGAACAGGGAAGAACATTTCAGAAAAAGCAGGGTTTAAGGAAATAGCATGGAGCGAGAGAGTAAAAAAACTTTAGCCCTGCAGCTAATTAAGCCGACCGTCTCCCTCTCCCCGTGGGGGCCCGGTGTGCAGTGGCTGCGGACAGCAGCCTCCTTGGTAGCGTACGCGGCCTGTTGCTTGTACAGGTTGCCCTAAGGGACCTTGGAGACAGCCCTTGGCTGTTGATGGTCCTGTCTGACCTCGTGCCATCCCCAATCTAGGCTCCAGACGGGTATGCGAGGTGCCTTTGGAAAGCCTCAGGTGACGGTGGCCCAGGTCCACATCGGCCAAGTCATCATGTCCATCCGCACCAAGCTTCAGAACAAGGAGCATGTGATTGAGGCGCTGCGCAGGGCCAAGTTCAAGTTCCCTGGCCGCCAGAAAATCCACATCTCCAGGAAGTGGGGCTTCACCAAGTTCAATGCTGACGAATTCGAAGACATGGTGGCCGAGAAGCGCCTCATCCCGGATGGCTGTGGGGTGAAATACATCCCCAATCGTGGCCCCTTGGACAAGTGGCGGGCCCTGCACTCATGAGGGCTTTGCCAGCACTGCCCTCACCCAACCTGTGCCCTCCAATAAATGACTTCCTGGCCGTCTAAAAAAAACTTTAGGTAGACTGGTGGCTTTAACACACACTGAGGGAGTTGAGAGGCAGGAATCACTGAAGATAAGATCGGAAATGTAAGGAGGGAGGCTTTCATGGTAAGAGAATACTGATCTTTGATTGGTGTGTTGAGGGAGCCAGAGGTTATTCAGTCAGTAAGTAACATGATAAGATCTGCATTTTAAGCAAGGTAAAACTAGCAATGCTTTCTGGAAGCAATTATAACAGGGGGGCCAGATGGATTTAACTGCAATGGGAAGCAGATGTGGCTCAAGCAACTGGGCTCCCGCCTACCACATGGGAGGTCCTGGGTTCGGTTCCCAGTGCCTCCAAAAGAAGACAAGCAAGACAGCGAGCTGACGCGACAGACTGGCATGGCGAGCTGACGCAACAAGATGACGCAACAAGAGACACAAAGAGGAAACACAATGAGAGACACAACAAAGCAGGGAGTGGAGGTGGCTCAAGAGACTGAGTGCTTCTCTCTCACAAGGGAGGTCCCAGGTTCAGTTCCCAGTGCCTCCTAAAGAGAAGATGAGCAGACACAGAGAGCACACAACAAATGGAGAGCAGACAGTGAGGGCAAACAAGAGAGGGTAATAAATAAATAAGATAAATCTTTAAAAATAAATAAATAAATAACTGCAAATTAAGGGCTTGAACGGAAGCAGGGGCCAGCAAAAATATACTCCATGGGTCAAATTCTGCCCTCCCACCTGTTCTTTTTTTTTTTAGCATTGAACGCAGGACCTCATACCTGGGAAGCAGGTGCTTAACCACTTGAGCTCCCCACCACCTGTTTTTTAAATAAAGTTTTATGTTAACACAGCCACAAATATGTATTGTCTATGGCTGTTTCCATCAGCTGAATAGTTCTGACACTGTGAAGAGAACACATGAGCTGCAAAGCGGGAAAATACTAACAGGTTCTTTAACAAGAAGCTGTAGGCTCCTCAAGTGCGGCACCAGCTGATACCGGGGAGGCCTCCGAACCAATGAAAAATACTACTCTGTGAGGGAGGGAGTCCTGCACACCGACCTGACAGATCAGGAAGAAGAAACAAAAAGCAGCTCACTCACAAACAGCTTGGGGCTGTTATGAATCCCTCAATTATCTTCCTATTTCCAGAATCATTCCGCTTAAATTCAGAAAGAAAAGGAACTGCTCTGGCACCTGAGTCCTGTTTCAACACTGCCTCAGTCAGAGCCGATGGTCACTCTGATTTACCAAGGAAGAGTCACCATGAAATTAGTTAGTGAGGTGGATTCTAGGTCTTAGCCCCTCCAGCAGCAGACACTTGGGGCAACGAGGCCCCACATGCAGAGAGCATCTTCAGAGCCATCTGCAAGCTGGGTCAGACAGCAGGCACAGCCCGGATCCCACACTGCCTCACAGGGTGAGAGAGACATTTAAAAGTCCTTCAGGGAAGCGGCTGTGGCTCAATCAGTAGGGCTCCCGTTTACCATATGGGAGGACCCGGGTTCGCTTCCCGGGGCCTCCTGGTGAGGGCAAGCCCGCCTGCACGGCGTGGTTGGCTGACCCGGCGAGCGCAAGCAGCAAGGGGGGGATAAATGAATGAATAATAAAAAAAAAAAATTAAAAAAAAAAAAAAAGTCCTTCAGTCCCAGACTGACTGACTTCCTCGATTGGAAAGATCCTGGGCCAGAGGGAAAGGAATTGTCAAGTCAGTGTTCTCTCCCCTCCACTTGCCAACACACACTGCAGTCAATCAGTTAATACCACCTTTTAAAAAAAAAAATAAAAGCCTTTATAAAATATACTACATTGGCAAAGGCTTTCAGCCAAGATGGAGTCACAGAAGATGAGATTTAACTGTCTACCTGAAACATGTAAAAAATGGACAAAATATGAGAAACTACAGTTCTCCACACACTGGGGCATCAAGTAAGGAAGGACTGTGTTGGCCAAAGATCAGGAAACAAACGCATTCAGTCTTACACCTGAAGAACATGTCCAGACTGCAGTATAGGGAAAGAGAACCCAAGCGGGGCCTGGCAGACTCCCTCAAGTTGAGGAGCTGGAATATACAGGACAGCACTGGAGAAGAGAGAACTGAAATGAAGAAAAGACCCCAGAGAACTGCAGAGGATCCCCTCGGGTACTGAGTCCTGAGCAGAGCATCCATCTTTGGAAATTACCCCAGGCCAGGGAAAGAACCACCTGAAAGGATAAGAGGGAACAATAACCGAAGTTCAACAGGACCAGAAATAGTGCCTATTCTCACGAGCCGGATCGGAAGAACTCAATTCGTGGTGCCTCAAATCAAGTACTCAGAAGTGAGGAAAAATAACTCTAGACTAAACACAGCTCTCTCCCTGCCTAACAAAGACTAACGGGCAAAAGCTGAAAAGATTGAACAAAGCTCAAGAATCTTCACAGGAATACAAAAACATACAGAACCCCAAAGAGTAAAATTCACAAAGTCTGTCATCCAATAAAAAATTACTAAACATGTGAAGAAGCAGGAAATTATGACCACAGTGAACAGAAAAACCAATTGATCAAATTGCCCCTGAAATGGCACAGATAGAATTAGTAGACAAAGACATTAAATGTTATTTTAGCTATATTCCAGGTGTTCAAGAAGCTAGAGGGGAAAAAAAAATTTTTTTCCAAGATTTAGCTTTTATTTATGTATTTCTCTCCCCCACCCCCATCCCCCACCATTGTTTGTGCTCACTGTCTGCTCTCTTTTCATCTTATTTTTAGGAGGCACCAGGAACCAAACCTAGGCCTCTCATGTGGGAGGGAGGCACCCCATCACTTGAGCCACTTCCACCCCCTACTTGTTGTGTCTCTCATTGTGTTTCCTCGCTATCTCTCTTCATTGCATCATCTCACTACATCACCTTGTTGCATCATCTTGTTGCGCCAGCCAATCCTGTCAGCTGTCTTGCTCTTCTTCTTTAGGAGGCACCAGGAACTGAACCCAGGATCTCCTATGTGGTTGGCGGGTGCCCAATTGCTTGAGCCACATCTGCTTCCCTTTTTTTTTTATTTTAAGATTTATTTTTTATTTATTTAAAGAGGAAAAATTAAATATCTTAAGTAGAGATATGGAAGATATAAAAATGAAACAAACCTAATGCCTAGAGATGAAAATGACAATGCCTGAGATGAAAAAACATTGCATAGGACTAACAGATTATACTATGTAAAAGAAAAGACTAGTGACTTGAATACATAAGAAAAATGATCTAAAGTTCCAGGAAGATGGAGGATTAGAAAGGCAGAGGGATCACCTCTCTCCCAGAAAAAAAATAACTAGTGGGCAAGGGTAAACTGGAGGGCTGTTCTGAGGCTCAGGACACCAGGGGAAGGCGAGATACCAGACAGAAGAGAGAGGGGTGAAGGACAGAAGTCCCAGCTGGCTGAAAAATCCCGTGAGAAAGCTGTAGAAGCAGCAGCGGGCACCCATCTTATCACCTAGTAAGGTACTGAAAGAGAAAAACTGACAGCCAAGAATTCTTTTCCAGCAAAATTGCCCTTCAAATATGATGTTGAGTTTAAAATAATCACAGATGAACAAAAACTAAGAGAGTTCGTAAACAAGAATCCAGCTCTGCAGGAAACACTAAAGGAGTTCTGCAGCCAGAAAAGAAAAGAGACGAGAGAGACAGGCTAGGAGGACGGTGTAGAAGTGAAGACTATCAGAAAGGGTAACTAAAAAGGTAATAAGATTGACAAAAATAAGAGATGACATATGAAAGCCAAAGGATAAAATGGTTGAAGTAACACCTTTACAGTGGTAACAATGAATGTTAATGGACTAACTCCCCAATCAAAAGACATGGGCTGACAGAATGGATAAGAAAACATGAGCCATTCATATGCTGCCTACAAAAGACTCACCTTAGACTCAAGAATGGAAATGACTAAAAATGAAAGGTTGGAAAAAGATATTTCATGCCAATAGTAAACAAAAGAGAGCAGGGGTAGCTATACTGGCATCAGACAAAACAGACTTTAAAGGCAAAAAAGTAGTAAGAGATGCAGAAGGTGATTACATATTAATGAAAGGGACAATCCACCAGGAAGAAGTAACAGTCTTAAATATTTATGCACCTAACCAAGGGTGCCCCAAAATATATGAGGCAAACTGACAAAACTGAAGGGAGAAATAGGCATCTCTACAATAATAGTTGGAAACTTCAACAAACCACTCACATCATTAGATAGAACAACTAGACAGAAAATCAACAAGGAAACAGAGAAACTGAACAATATGATAAACAAGTAGAACTAACAGACATATATATCCCAAATCAGTGGGTTATATATTCTCAAATGCTTATGGATCTTTCTCCAGGATAGACCACATGTTAAGGTCACAAGGCATGTTTCAATAAATACAAAAAGACTGAAATTATACACAGCACTTTTTCAGATCATAATGGAGTGAAACTGGAAATCAATAATAGATGGGAAAGAGGAAAAATCTCAAATATGTGGAGGCTCAACAACAAACTCCTAAACAATAAGTGTGTCAAAGAAGAAACTGTAAGTGAAATTAGTAAATATATTGAGACAAATGAAAATAAGAACACAACTTATCAAAACTTATGGGATACAGCTAAGGCAGTGATAGAGGGAAATTTATAGGCCTAAATAACAATAGGCTAAAATCAAAGATCTTAACTGAACAATTGGAGAAACTAGAAAAAGAATAGCAAACCAATCCCAAAGCAAACAGAAGGAAAAATTCTAAAGCTTACAGCAGAAATAAATGAAATTCAGAACAAAAACAAAAGAGAAAAATCAACAAAACCAAAAGCTGGTTCTTTAAGAAGATCAATAAAACTGACAAACCCTACCAAAGAAAAAAAGAGAAGATGCAAATAAATAAAATCAGAAATGAAAGTGGGAAAGTTACAACTAACCCCACAGAAATAAGAGGATCTTATGAGAAACTGTAGGCCAACAAACTAGACAACCTAGATGAAATGGACAAATTCCTAGAAATGCATAAACAACCCACACTGACCCTACAAGAAATACAAGAACTTAACAAACGAATCACATTTAGAGATGAAATCAATCACCAAAAATCTCCCAACAAAGAAAAGTCCAGGACCAGATGGTTTCACAGGTGAATTCTACCAAGCATTTAAAGAAGAATTAACACCCATCTGTTTAAACTCTTCTAAAAAATTGAAGAGGAGAGAAAATCACCCAACACATTTTATTTAGCCAACAGTACCCTAATATGAAAGCCAGATAAAGATGCTACAAGAATAGAAAATTACAGACCAATCTCTCTAATCAACATAGATGAAAAAATTCTCAACAAAAGACTTGCAAATAGAATACAACAGCATATCAAGAGTTATACACCATAACCAGTGGGATTTATTCCTGGTATACAAGGGTGGCTCAACATTGAGAAAAATCAATGAACATAACACACCATATTAACAAATTGAAGGAAAAAAAAAACACATGATCACCTGAATCGATGCAGAAAAGATATTCAACAAAATCTAGAATCCTTTCTTGATAGAAACACTTTGAAAGATAGGAATAGAAGGAAAATTCCTCAATATGATAAAGGGCATATATGAAAAACCCACAGCCAACACCATACTCAGTGGAAAAACATTAAAAGCTTTCTCTCTAAGATTGGGAACAAGGATGCCCACTATCACCACTGTTATTCAACATTGTGCTAGAAGGTCTAGTTAAAGCAATTAAGACCAGGAAATAAATAAATAAATAAATAAATAAATAAATAAATAAATAAATGGCGAACAAAGAGGAAAAGAGGAAGTAAAGCTCTCACTATTTGCCTATGACATGACCCTATGTTTAGAAAATTCTGAAATGTCTAGGAAAAAGCTACTTGAGCGAATAAATGAGTTCAGCAAAGTGGTAGGATACAAGATCAACATGCAAAAATCAGTAATGTTTTGGTACACTAGTATTGAACAATCGGAGGAGGAAATGGGAGAAAAAATTACATTTACAATAGCAACAAAAAGACTCAAATACCTAGGAATCAATTTAACCAAAGAAATACAGGACTTACATGCAGAAAACTACAAACCAATGCTTAACGGGAAAAAAAAAAAAAAAAAAAGCTAAACAAATGGAAAGACATTCCGTGTTCATGGATTGGAAGACTAAATATCGTGAAGATGTCAATCCTACCCAAAGTGATTTATATATTCAATGCAATACCAATCAAAATTCCAACAGCCTACTTTACAGATATAGAAAAGGCAATTACCAAATTTATTTGGAAGGGAAAGGGCACCTCAACAGCCAAAAACATCCTAAAAAAGGAGAGCAATGGGGGAGGAGTCTCACTGCCTGACCTTTAAACATATTACAAAGCTAGAGTAGTCAAAACAGCATGGTATTGGCATAAAGACAGACACATTGATCAGGGGAATAGAACAGAGTCCAAAAATAGACTCTTACCTCTATGGCCAATGGGTTTTTTTGTTTTTTATTTTGTTTTAATTAATTAAATTTATTTCTCCCCCTCGCCTTCGTTGTTTGTGCTCTCGCTGTCTGCCTGTCTTCTTTTTTTAGGAGGCACCAGGAACCAAACCCCGGGCCTCCCATGTGGGAGGGAGGCACCTGATCGCTTGAGCCACCTCTGCTCCCTGTTGTGTCTCTCATTGTGTTTCCTTGCTGTGTCTCTTGGTTGTGTCACCTCACTACATCATCTTGTTGCATCAGCTTGTCGTCTTGGCCATCTTCTTTAGGAGACACCGGGAACTGAATCTGGGACCTCTAATGTGGCAGGCCGATGCCCAGCTGCTTGAGCCACATCCACTTCCCATCAACTGGTTTTTGACAAACCTACCAAATCCATGTTAACAGGACAAAACAGCCTCTTCAACAAATGGTGCTGGGAGAACTAGATATCCATAATAAAAATAATGAAATAGGACCCCTATCTCACTCCCTATACAAGAATCAACTCAAAATGGATCAAAGACCTAAATATAAAAGCTAGGACCATAAAACTACTAATAGAATTTGTAGGGAAACATCTTCAAGATCTTGTGGTAGATGGTGGTTTCTTAGACCTTACACCCAAAGCACAAGCAACAAAAGAAAAAATAGGTAAGTGGGACCTCCTCAAAATTAAACACTTTTGCACCTCAGAGGACTTTGTCAAAGGGGTGAAAAGACAGCCAACTCAATCGGAGAAAATATTTGGAAATCACATGACCGATAAGAGTTTAATATCCATGACATATAAAGCGATGATACAACTCAACAATAAGAAGAAAAATGAGCCAATTTAAAAATGGGCAAAAGACTGGAATAGACATTTATCCAAAGAAGAAATACAAATGGTAAAAAAAAAAACACTTGAAAAAATGTTCAATATCACTAATGATTAGGGAAATGCAAATAAAGCTACAATGAGGTATCATTTCACACCTATTAAAATGGCCACTATTAAAAAGACAGAGAACTATAAGTGTTGGAGAGGTCGTGGAGAGAAATTAATGCTTATTCACTGTTGGTGGGAATGTAGAATGGTACAGCCACTGTGGAGGAAAGAAGTGGAACATAGATTTGCCACGTGACCCACCAATACTACTACTGGGTATATTCCCAAAAGAACTAAGAGCAGAGACATGAACAGACATCTGCACACCGATGTTCATAGAGGCATTATTCATAATTGCCAAAAGATGGAAACAATCCAGGTATCTACCAACCAATGAATGGATAAACAAACTGTGGTGTACACACGATGGATTATGCAGTTGTAAGAAGAAATGAAGTCGTAAAGCATATGACAACATGGAGGAACTTGGAGAACATTACATTGAGTGAAGCAAGCCAGACACAAAAGGACAAATACTGTATGATTGTGCTATTATGAACTAAATATAGTGTAAACTTATAGAATTAAACTCAACTAGAATGTGGGTCACCAGAAAATAGAATGAGGTTAGAGAATGGAAAGCTGAGGGTTAACTTGTGTAGAATTGGTAAAAAAAGACTGTTAATCTTTGGAAATGAATAGAAAAGGTGAAAGCACAACATAATGTTTTTAAGTAGCAGTACTATTATAGTGGTTTAAAGGGAAAGTCTAAGGTCATGTATATTACCAAAAGGAAAGCTAAAAAATATAACATGGGACTATACAGCATAGTAAAACTGCATGTGAATTATGAATATGGGTAAAATTACATACATAAAACTGTTTTTCTTTGAAACAGAACAATTTTATGTTAATACTATAATACGTTAATATTAGACCAAAAAAACCCACATTATACTAAGTGAAAGAAACCAGACACAAAGTATTACATATTATATGATTCCATTTATATAAAATTTAAATATAAATCAATTTATAAAGATGAAATTAGATTAGTAGTTATGTAGGGCTGGGGAAGGATAGAGGGATTGAGAGTTGACTGCTAACGGGTATGGAGTTTTTCTTTTTGGAGTAATGAAATTGTTCTAAAATTTTTTGTGGGGGAAGCGGCTGTGGCTCAATCAGTAGGGCTCCCGTTTACCATATGGGAGGCCCCGGGTTCGGTTCCCAGGGCCTCCTGGTGAAGGCAAGCCCGCCCGCACGGTGTGGTTAGCTGACCCAGCGAGCACGAGCAGCAAGGGGGGGATAAATGAATAAATAAATAAAATCTTTAAAAAATAAAAAATAAATAAAAAAAAATAAATAAAATTTTTTGTGGTGGTGAATGTACAACACTGTGATTATACTAAAAGTCACTGATTGTACACTTTGTATAGATTGTATGGTATGTTAATATATCTCAGTAAAACTGCTTAAAAAAATGTTCCATATCAATGCAAGGTGTTGGTGGAGGGGTGATTTATGGGAATGCTGTACATAATGCATGATTGTTTTGTAAGCTCACAACTTCTCAAAAAAAAAAAAAAAAAAAAAAAAAAAACTAATTTTTTTTTTTTTTTTAATGAGGGAGAGATTAAGACATTCCCAGATGAACAAAAGCTGAGGGACTCTATCACCACTAGACCTCCGGATCTATACGACATGCTAAAGAGAGTTCTGCAGGTTGAAAGGAAAGGGCAACAGATTGATGCCACATGAAAAAATAAAGATCTCCAGTGAGGGTAATGACATGGGTAAATATAAATGCCAGCACTACAGTATTTTTGGTTTGTAACTCCATTTTTTACTTCCTATAGGCTCTAAAAGGCAAATGCATAAAATGTAATGAGAGGGAGGCGGCTGTGGCTCAATCGGTGGGGCTCCCGTTTGCCATATGGGGGGCCCCAGGTTCGGTTCCGGGGGCCTCCTGGTGGGGGCAGGCCCGCCTGCGCGGCGTGGTTGGCTGACCCGGGCGAGCACAAGCAGCAGGGGGCGGATAAATGAATAAATAAATAAAATCTTTAGAAAAAAAAAAAATGTAATGAGAAATCCATGGTTCTGAGTTGATAATGTATAACCATGTAATCTGTGACAAGAACTATATATAGATGGGGAGATGAAGGGGTATAGGAACATAGTTTGTGTATACTATTGAAGTTAAATTGAAATCAAAGCAAATGAGAGTATGACAGATTTGGGATATTAAATTTAAGCCCCATGGTAACTACAAAGAAAATATTGTAGAATATGCTCACTCATAGACGGAATCAGAATACAAGCTGCCAGGGGCAAGGGGTAGGAAAATGGAGAGTTAATGATAATGGATGTAGGGTTTCTGTTTGGGAAGACAGGAAGGTTTTAGTAATGGAACGTAGTGAGGGTAACACAACATTGTGAATGTGATGAATCCCACTGAATGGTGTGCTTGGGAGGGGTTGAGATGGGAACATTTACGTTGTAAATATGTTCCCACAAAAAAAAAAAAAAAAGGAGCAACTAAAGAGATAATGACAACTAAATGCAATACATGACACTGGATGGGATCTAGCAAGGGAGAAGAAAAAGCTCAAAGGAACACTATTAGGGCATATGAAAAAATTGGGATATAGACTATAAGCTTTATATCAATGTTAAATTTCTTGAATTTGATAAATTGTACTTAAGGGGTTACATAAATGAATATCTTTGCTCTTAGGTAATGTGCATAGAAGTATTGTGTTCAAGGAACACAATATATACAACCTATACTCAAGTGTTCAAAAAATGGACTGATAAAAAGATAGACAAATAGAATGATACGGCAAATGTGCCAAAATGTTAAAATTGGTGGATCTGGGTAGGGGTATGTTGGAGTTCTCTGGGGTTTTTATTTATTTTTTTAACTATCTTGTAAGTTTGAAGAAAAAAAAACTTAAACAGGCACTTCAGAAAAGATGATATCCAAATGGTCAATCAACATTAGCCCTCAACGTCATTAGTCATCAGGCAAAAGCAAATTTAAATCATAATATCATAGCACTACACATGCACAAGAATGGCTAAACTGAAAAAAGCTAGTGATGGTAAGGATACAAGACCACTAGACACTACTGGTGGGAGTACAATTTGGTAGAACCATTTTGGAAACCATTTGACAGTATCTTCTAAAGCTTAACATACACATCCCTTTTGTCCCAGCATTTCCACTCATAAGATATATAACCAAGTAGCACTGTATGAGAACATTTATAGCAGCACTATTCCTAATAGCCAAAACCTGAAACAACCCAAATGCCCATTAACAGCAGAATGGATAATGGAAATAAACTACAGTATGTTCATTCAGTGGAACATTATATAGCAATGAAAATGTATAAACTACAATGAAATAAAACAAATGAATGAATCTAACAGTGTTGAGCCAAAGACAGCAGACGGAAAAAAATACATGCTATACGATTCCAATTACTAAAAAACAAGAACGGGCAAAATTCATCTATAGTTCTAGAATTGAGGGGTGGGATTACCCCAGGAGGTGCAGAGGGCAGTAAATGAAAAGGAAAGAAGAGGGTTTCTGAGATGCTGAGGTTCTCTTTCTTGATCTGGATGCTGGTTACATTTCACTTTGTGAAAAATTACCACCCTGCACATTTTGATTTGTGTACTTCTCTGTATGTGTTATGCTTTCTTAAAAAGGAAGAACAAAGTTGGAAGACACTCCACCTACTTCCAGACATACAAGACAGTAATTAAGACCATGTGATATAAGCATCGAGACAGATATCAAGATCAATGAAACAGAACAAAGAGTTCAGAAACAGACCCACACATAGATGAGTAACTGATTTCTGACAAAGGTGCAAAAGCCATTCACAGAAGAAGACACCAACAAGTGGTGCTGGAACAACTGCATATCAATATACAAAAGAAAAAGAAGAACTTTTATCTGTTCTTCACATGACAAAAATTAACTCAAAATGGTTCATAGGTCTAAATGTAAAACCTAAAACTATAAAACTTCTAGAAGTAAACCTAGGAAAAATATTTGTGACCTTGGCCTGGCAAAGATTTCCTGGATACATACACTGAAAGCCTGATCCCTAAAAGGAAAAGCTGATAAACTGAACTTGATCAAAATCAAGAATTTTTGTTATTGGAAAAGACACCTTTATGATACTGGCAAGTATGTGAAGCAACTGGAAAACTGACACTGCTGGTCAGAATATAAAATGATAAAACTACTTTGGAAAACAACTTGACAGCTTCTTAAAAAGTTAAATATATACCACCATATGACCCAGTCATTCCACCCCTAAGTATTTACCCAAGAAAACTGAAAGTTACATATCCATATAAAGACTTGCACAATAATGTTCGTAGCAATTTCATTTTTAATAGCCATAAACTGGAAATAACCCAAATGTCCATCAACAGGTGAATAGAAAAGCAAACTGTGGTACAGCAAATACAATGAAATACTAGTAGGCAATAAAAACAAACTATTGAGACACACAGCAACATGCGTGAATCTCAAAATAATTATGCTGAGTGAAAGAAGCCAGTCCCCAAAACATGATATATTGGGTGATTGCACATATAGGACATTCTAGAAAAGGCAAAACTGTGGCAATGTTAAACAGACTGGTAGCTGCCAGGGGCTTGAGGAGGGAGAGGGTACAACTATAAAGGGCTGGCACAAGGGAGTTTTACAAGGGAGACGGAATTATTTTGCATCTTGATTGTGGTGGTTACACCAATCTAGATGTGACAGTTTAGAGCTGGATGGACTCCAGAAAATTATCTTCTTAAAGTTAGTCCATTCCTGCGGGTATGAACCTATTGTGGGTAGGACCTTTTGATTAGGTGACTTTGGTTAAAGGTCTGTTGATTACATTACTTCAGTAAGGTGTGACCCAGGGTGGATCTTAATCCTCTTAAGTCCTTTATAAGAGAATGAAATTCAGAGGAAGACCAAGAGAAAAGCCACTGAAAGAGAAATCCGAAAGCAAGAAGCTGAAGCAACGAAACCTGGAGAGAAGGGAGACCGGTAGATGCCACCATTTGCCTTGCCATGTGACAGAGGAGTCCAGGATTGCCAGCAGCTGGTCTTTGGAGAGAAAGCATCACCTGACTATGCCTTATTTGGATATTTTTGCAGCCTCAAAACTGTAAATTGGCACGTTAATAAATCTCCATTGTAAAAGCCAACCCATTTCTGGTATATTGCATTTCGACAGCCTTGCAGACTAAAACAGATCTAAGTGCATTAAGATTCTCCTCATAATGTAAATACAAGAAAGTTCTTCTACTACAAGGTGTTAAGAATATGGTGATACATGGGGAAAATATCACTAATAAAACTTATAGGCTATTGTTAACAGTAATATTGTCATATTTTGTAGCAAAGTCAAAGAAGTTACTGTATCAATGCTAAAGGTAAAAAAAAAAAAGAATATGGAGTTTAGTTTTATGAGATATGAATAAGATTAAGCATTTTTTCCTTCATTTTCATTAACAAGGAGACCTTGGTCATGTCATTTTATAAATAAATAAATTAATTAATTAAATTAAATTAAATTAAATTAAATTAAAATTATCTCTCCTCTTCACTACATGTCAAGACGCACCATCTCCCATGAACCCTTCCCAAACTCCCCTACCTGGGCCTGGTGTCTCCTAGCCCTGTGTCAATAAGTAATACCACCCTTACAGCTCTCTTCTAACCGTACCTTTCTTCCTTCGCAGTTTATATACCTATCTTCTAGAGCAGGAGTCAGCAAACTTTTTTCTTAAAGAGTCAACTAGCAAATATTTTCAGCTTTGCAGGCCAGACTGTCTGTCATTGTACTTAGTCAACGCTGCCACAGTAGAGCAAAAGTAGCCATAGATCATGTGTGACCACAAAGGCAGGGCTATTATTTATTGAAAAATAAAACAAGTTGCCAGCCACTGCAGGATGTAATTTTCCAAACTTTGCTCTAGAGTGTTAAGCACCCAGCACAGGGAGGCCTTATTAAATGTCTGCTGAACGGAATTGCTCAGAGATATTCTTATACTCTAAGTTCATAACAAAATGTCAACAGTTCTCTAACAGGGAAGGTTCTATCCCTGCTGGATTCACTTGTAATGCAGGGGCTGCTCTGACAGCAATCAGGTCAACACATGCAACTCCCTCACATGGGTCACTGGGAATTACTTGCTTAACAAGTATTTACTCATGTGGGTCACACAGGATTTACTTGCTCAACAAGTATTTACAGGCACCTCCTTTGTGAGAGGCCATTATCCAGGAGACTGGGATAGAGTGGTAAAATGCAGGACTTCCCAGAGCCTGAATTGAGTGGCAAGACACAGACACCAAGTCAAGTACACAGGATATCTGGCAGTGATTCTAATGGGTCGAACTGGCATTACTTTGGCTGTAAGGCAGCATTCCTGTTCTCTTCTTTCTCAATGTCTTCCCCAGTCCCTCTGTAAAGCATCCAGCACCATTTCTGCCACATACGAAGTTGCTCAAAAATAGCTGCCCCTCTTCCCACTCCTGGCTTTGCCAAGGTGCTGTCCCCAGGCAAATCTTGTGAGGAAAGTCTCCTCACTGTAAACTGACAAAGAAAAGGCCAGTAGATTTGTGAAGCTTTTTCAAATAATCCATGCCTTCAAAGTGCAAAACCATCTATCAAAATAAGTTCTCAAACTTTTTTGCCACAAAATTTCTTTATGTGCTGAAGAATTACTGAGGACCCCAAGTAGCTTTTTTTTTTAAATCTCCCCCCAGATGGCTCCCTCATCTGTCTGCTGTCTGCTCGCTGTCTCTGCTTGTTGTATCCACTCGTTGTATGCTCATCTTCTTTGGGAGGCACTGGGAACCAAACCTGGAACCTCTCGTGTGGGAGGCAGGTGACCAACTGCTTGAGCCACATCCACTCCCTAGTAGTTTTTGTTATGTGGATTTTACCTATTTATAGTTACTGTATTAGAAATTAAAATCTAAGACTTTTAAAAATGCAATATTCCCAAGCACTTCATCAAAAGGTTAAATATAGAATTACCATATGACCTAGCAATTCCACTCCTAGGTAGTTACACAAAAGTTGTTTTGTTTTGTTTTTTTTTGAGGTATGTGAGACCTTGTATGTGAGAAGCTGGAGCTCAGCCACTAAGCTGCTACACTGGCTCCCTACCGAAGAGATTTTAAACATATATCCACATAAAGACTTGTACATGAATATTTATCACGGCATTACACATAATAGCCCAAAGGGCTAAATGGATAAAGAAAATGTGGGAATGTGGTATAGCCATATCATGGGGTATTATCTGGCCATAAAAAGGAATAAATTTCTATTACATGCTACACCATGGATGAACTTTGAAAACATCATTGTAATTGAAAAAAGCCAGTCACTGAGGACAGCATACTGTCTGAGTCCACTGATAGGAAAGGTGCAGAATAGGCAAATTCACCGACCAGAAGTAGAAAGTGATTGCCTAGGGCTGGGAAGTTTGGGAGGGATGAGAAGTGACTGGTGATAGGTCACTTTTGGGGGTGATGAAAATGCTCTCAAATTGATTGTGGTGATGGTAACACAACTTTGAATATAGGAAAAATCAGTAAATTTACACTTTAAATGGGAAATGGGTGGACTATATGGTATGTCAATTACATCTCAACAAAACTTACTAAAAGAGAGAATCCCAACATGCATCTCATCAATAATCAGAGCCATGACATCATCATATGCCAAGTAGCTTCTGGAAAAATGCCATTGAACACATGAGAGAATGAAAAAAAAAAGGCAAAGCCCATCTTGATACTATTATGAAAACAGCTTTGACTTCGTGGGCCCCCCACTTGGAGGGCTATTGCTTTAGACATGCACAAAGTTTGGGAATTAGAGGATCCATGCCCTGTAGAAATTCAGAAGTCTCTGCAATATAGATTCCTTTCCTAGATTCAATTTCTCCTTTGTCAGCAAGCCTTGGCCTCATTTTAAATTATGTAAACCGAGCTGACTCAAATTACTGTGTGAAATTTAGTATGCTGCCAAAATTGTTTGGAATTGCTTTCTTCTTAACATTTGCCCACAAAGAGAGAGAGGCAGACAGCACACTAGGGAAAGGACATGTGTCCACAGCGACATTTTTGCTGAGGAAACAAAGGTTTCCAGCAAAGAAAAGCAAGAGAAATTCTGTCCCATCTCCTCCCAATGCTTACAGCCTACTCCCATGGGCCAGAGTTCCTTGAGACACAGCCCCACCCACCCACCCAAAGCAGTGCCCACGCGGGCACTAGGAGGTCACAGCTTCCCCAGCAGGCCCCTTTCCCAGCTGGGCAACTGGGCTTCGACTAATCCTTCTTCCTGGTACAGTGGGAACAGCAGCTTCCCAACGGGCCTTTCCCATAGGTTCACATTTTGCTTCTACACAGGCATTAATGAGAGAGATATTTATCAAGCACCACACTTAAAACCACGGACAAAGGGGAGAGTATCTGAAAGTAATAGCTGACTGTCCTGCAGTATCAAGTGAATATAATGGCTTCAAGACACAGCTCATGGGGTCTTACCCAGTGCCATGATGCTTGGGCCAGTGGCTCCCTTCTCTAGACAACATTGTAAACAAATAACTAAAATGCAAAACAGAGGGCATCCCTGCTAAGTGGACCTCCTGAGGTGGAAGGGTGACCTTGTGTCCCCAGGTAAGGGCAGCCTCTGAACCAGAGACCGTGGGAAGGCCTCCCAGCCAAGGGCCTGGCCTGAACAAGCACAACAGAGCAGGAAGGGGTGGGCTGCATGCTCTGGAAAGAAGTGCTGCCCTCTGCCTGGGTCAGGCCTGGGATCAAAAGGCAGTGAAGAGCCAGGTGACATGAGCCTCCCAGGCTGGCCCTGGCTCTGGGAGTGGATACAGCTGGCAGCAGGGAAGGGCTCTATCAGAAACTCTACTGGGAACCAGAACACAGAGTGGACCTGGGACAGGCAGAACTAGGAGGTAAGGAAAAGCTTTCCCAGGCATTCATAACAGTCCATGTGAAATCATTCTTGAATAACCTCTGAGTCCATTTACAAATTCCCCTGCCTTCTCTCCAAGTGGGCTAAACATCATTTGCCCTTTCCATGAATGCATCCCCTCAGGCCCCCAGGCTCAGGTTCTCAGGGTCTCTTGCTCAACAGTCCCTGCGGCTCTCCCCTGCACCGCTCTGGCCGCTTCCCAGCAGCTGTCACTCTTCCACAGCACCAACAGGCCTGCCAGGAACCTCCCTGGCCTCTGGCTTCCTGGAATCATGGATGAGAAATCAGCTTTGAAAGAGGCCCCAAGAACCCAGCGCACACGCACACGCACACACACACAAAGTCTTTGGCACAAAAAGAAAAAATAAAAAGACACCCCCCCCCCCCCCCCGCAACAACAACAACAACAACAACAACAAAAACTGTAGGCCTTACTCCTGGACTGCAGTGCAGGCCCCTCTAGCCCCATCATTTCCAAATCCATTTCCAAACAGCCCTTGGTCAGGTAAGGAATCACTTGGAGGGTGGGATGCCTTGCTCTGTCCCTGTGCTCCTACCCTTCAGGGCAGTCCCAAGGCCCAAAAGAAAACCAGTAAATCCACTTGGTCGCTGAACTCAATAGTCCCTTACCTCTGATCACTATAAACAATTCTGAATGTTTTGAAAGGGTCCCCCACGTGTTAAGGGAAGAGGGGAGGCAAGAGGTGGCGCAGCGGCTTTGCCTACATGGCCCTGTGTTGTATACGCAGTGAAGCCCAGTTTCCACTGCGCTGACGGGAAGCCTCTGCCTCCTGCTCCGGCAGGAGTCGGGGCTGGCACAAGAAGGGCACAAGTGTCTGAAGGCCCAGCCAGGAGGAGCTCAGAGACCATCTAGCTCAGTGAGTCTCACACACAGAGGCCAAAAGGGTGAGTGAGATGTGTGTGGTTTACAGAAAACTGTAAGGACTAGAAGGTGACAGACAGGCCTAAGACTTTCATAATTTATTATAAGAAGACAGGGGTTAAAAACCATGGAGAGGTAAGTGGATGTGGTTCAAGTGATTGACCTCGTGCCCACCACATGGGAGGTCCTGGGTTCAGTTCCCTGTGCCTCCTGGAGAAATTGAGCAAGACAGAGCTGGCATGACGGGAAGACACAGCAAGCTGACACAACAAGATGACACAGCAAGGAGACACAAAGAGGAAAGACAATGATATATACAACAAAGCAGGAAGCTGAGGTGGCTCAAGCAACTGAGCACCTCTCTCCCACATGGGAGTCCCAGGTTCGGTTTCCGGTGTCTTCTAAAGAAAAGATAAGCAGACACAGAGCACACAGCCAATGGACACAGAGAGCAGACAGCGAGCGCAAAACAACAAGGTGGGGGTAATAAATAAATTTAAAAGTCCTAAAAAAAAAAAAAAAAAACATGAAGAGGAAGCAGATGTGGATCAAGCATTTTGGGCGCCTGCCTACCACATGGGAGGTCCCAGGTTCGGTTCCTGGTCCCTCCTAGAGAAGACGAGCAAGACAGTAAGCTGACCTCACATGCTGGTGTGATGGGCTGATGCAACATGATGACGCAACAAGGAGACACAAAGAGGAAACACAATGAGAGATACAACAAGGCAGGGAGTGGAGGTGGCTCAGGCGATTAAGCGCCTCTCTCCCACATGGGAGGTCCTGGGTTTGGTTCCTGGTGCCTCCTAAAGAGAAGATGAGCAGACACAGAAAGCACACAACGAGAGGACATAGAGAGCAGACAGCAAGCACAAACAATGGGGTGGAGGGGGAGTAAATAAATAAATAAAAAGCCATGGGGAAACACCCATCCAGTACAATCGGCTCATTTCGCAGAAGGGTCAATTCACTCGCTCAATATCCTCCATCAAGGCAGCAGCACTAGACCAGGAACGAGCAGTCAGGCTCTAGCACCAGGCTTGGAAGATCCCTATCTGCAAAGCCAGATGGTTGGATTTGGAGATGCCCCCAGCCAGGCTGCCCTGTGTTCTGCTAGGAAGTACTAGGGGGTGCAGCTAGCCCATCCTCCCTCAGGTGGCCACATCCCAACCTTCCATTCTGACCCATGTCATCCTGGTTGAGGCAGAGGACAGAGGATTTAGGAATGGAGTGCCACTGTGGAGGCCGGCCACACGAAGCCCAAGGGGACAAGGGTCCATGAGTATCTGACCAACAGGTGGAGACTGGCAAAGCCAGGGATGCAACAAAATATTTTAAAGAGGAAAATACTTTCCTCGTGGTTTTTAAAGTATGTCTGCAAATTCTTCACTATCCCTAAATGCAATAGGTCTCCAATCACAGTGATACGAAACCCATTTCCAAACAGCCCTTGGTCACGCAGGGAATCACTGAGCACCCCTCAGTCACTCTTCCACCCAGAGGGGGACAGACCCATTAGATGGCAGAGTCGAGGCACTAGATCCCTTTAATACACGGCTGCCTGCTCATGACAGGCTGGGTGGTGTGGAAGGCTGCCCGACAGCAGAGAGCAGCCACGTTCTCCAAGCAGTAACAAGACTGACACTAGGGAATGCCACACCAGGAAAAACAATGCCTGCGCTTCTGTACTTATTTCTCAGAAATCACAAGCATTTCTAAATCCAGGCAATGAAACCACCGTCACCCGCTACCCCTAATCCTCAGATGCTGTCCACTTAGGAAGGTGATTCGTCTGCCCTTCCCCTCCTCTTCTCCTTAGACAGGATGTTTGGGGGAGTAGGTTGCTGCTTAAAATAAGTTATCCTAGAAAAAGACAGGGGCCCTAAGAAAATGGACCTGACTCTAGAAGATGACAGAGGCGAGGAGAGGCTGGTTCATCGAGCATTTCTATTACCTAAGTGACACTCTCAAGACCAACATGGCCACTTGCAGTCAGTCTCTAAATCATGGGGTGGGGTAGGGAAAGGGTGAGAGGAGCCTATGAACTTGGAAATAAGCCCAGAGTTGGGCAGGAGAGGGGAGGGCAGAACTGAAGTGAAAGCATCATTGCTTCTGACATCAGACCTACAGGTGGTTCCGGCCAACACGCCACACTTTGATGACAACCACGGTGATGTGCCTGGGTGAAAGAGCCAGTGCATCTCAAGTGGAACAACAGCTGTAGCAAAATCAGATTTTTGAGTGCTCATTTTGCACATGCCAGGGAGTGTATCAAGTGCCTGGAATATATTATGGTATTTCAATCCTATAGACAAATCCACTAACTACTTCGATGAACAAAGTCTTGTTCCTTGGGGGCCTGATACCATGTGGACACGAGAGAGAAGAGTAGCACAAGGAAAAGAAGGCCACTATCCTCATGGAGCTCATATTCTAGGAGAGAGGCAGATCTTCATAATCCTGGGCTAGGCAAAGGGTTCTTAGAGAAAAAACAGAAAGTACCAACCATAAAAGAAAAACACGAAAAATTGAACTTCTTCAAAATTAAAAACTTTCATTAAAAGTTCAGTAAAGATATACAGGTCAATGTAACAGAATAAAAGTACACAACTATGGTTGATTGATTCTTTTACAGAGATGCAAAAATAATTCAGTGGGGAAAGGATCATCTTTTCAACACAGGGTACTGGGACAACCGGACATTCATATGCAAAAAGAAATGAAATTTGACCCATACCTCACATCTGATATAAAAATTAACTCAGAACAGATCAAAATCCTAAAATACAAAACTTGCAGCAGAAAACCCAGCAGAACATCTTTGTGAATTTGCTTAGGCAGAGTTCTTAGATATGATACCAAAAGCACAATCTATAACAAAGTTGGACTGCATCAGAAAATCAGCAGTTTCCACAGTTGGTGGGCAGCTTGGAACCTCAGAGGTAGAGGATTATTGGCTACAAAGTGGCAGAGGAGAGATTTAAGGGGGTTACTGTTGTGTATCTTGATTGTGGTGCTGGCTACAAGGACTGATGCATTTGTCAAAGGTCAAAGAACAATACATAAATAAGAGTGAATTTTAATGAATTGAATTTTTTTTTAAGTTTTTTTTAAAGTACAGTTATGCAAACAAATGGGCAAGTCATCGACTGAGAATGTGTGCAACATATCTATCCATGAACTTTTATCCAGAATATGTAAAGAACTCTTATAACTCAATAATAAAAAGAGGGAAGCAGCTGTGGCTCAATTGGTTGGGCTCCCGTTTACCATATGGGAGGCCCCAGGTTTGATTCCCGGGGCCTCCTGGTGAAGGCAAGCCCGCCCACGTGGCACGGGTGAGCTTATGCAGCAAGATGACTGCAACAAAGGGAGACAAGCAGACATAGAAAAACGCACAGCAAATGGACACAGAGAGCAAAAGCAGCAAGGGGGCAGGGATAAATAAATAAATAAATAAATAAATAAATAAATAAATAAATAAATAAATAAATAATAAACTATTCATTTAATAATAATAATAAAAAGGCAGTAAACCTCATTTTTTAAAAAATGGGCAAGAGATTTGAACAAACACTTCTCAAAAGAAAATTATACAAATAGCTAATAAGGACATGAAAATATGCTCAACAGGGGTCGGATGTGGCTCAACTGGTTGGGCGTCCGTCTCCCATATGGAGGGACCCGGGTTTGATACCCGGGACCTCCCGGTAAAAAAAAAAAAAAAAAAAAAAATATGCTCAACATCACCCATCACGGGGAAATGCAATTAAGACCACAATGTGGTACTATGACACAACAGAATGGCTAAACTTACAAAGTCTCACAACAGCAAACGTTGGTGAGATTGTGAAGCAACTCGAACTCTGGTACAACTCTGACAACATAAAATAATATGACCACTTCGCAGAAACATCTTGCAGTTTCTTATAAAACTAAACCTTGGGATTTTCGGCTGTGGAGGTGCGTGCTTTCTGCGTATCCTGGGAATGGCGGAGCATGGTAGCGTGTTGGATCGCAAGTGGTTGAGTGACAACTGGACTAGTTCGGGGAGGTGAACCAAGATTTCATCTTCAAAATGGAAAGTCCATCAGACTCAGCTGTGATGTTACCTAGTACGCCACAGCCCTGTGAGAATCAGTCTCCCCATAACAATAGTTCAAGGCAATAACCTATGAGTGCAACACTTAGAGAACGATTAAGGAAGACAAGATCTTCATTTAATTCCTCTTATAGCGTAGTAAAACGTCTTAAAGTAGAGAATGAAGAAAACCAGACCTTTTCGGAGAAACCAGCATCGTCTACAGAAGAAAAATGTTTGGAATTTCAAGAAAGTTTTAAACACATACACAGTGAATTTGAAGAAAGTACGTATTTGAAAAATACCTTCAAGAAGAATCTCAATGCATGTGAATCAAAATCACTTGCTCTCCAAAATGACTTTGTGAATGAAAATCTTTCGAAACAAGAACTCAACGAAGAAAAAGCAAAGTTGGTGAAGCAGGTTCAGGAAAAAGAAGACCTTCTTCGGAGGCTAAAACTAGTCAAAATGTATAGATCAAAGAATGACCTGTTTCAGTTACAACTCTTAATAAAGAAGTGGAGAAACTGTAGCCAGCTGCTGCTTTATGAGTTGCAATCTGCTATGTCTGAGGAGAAAAAACTAAGTCTTACTCAGCTGATAGACCACTATGGGTTAGATGATAAATTGCTACACTATAGTAGAAGTGAAGAAGAATTTATAGATTTTAATTCATAATTTTTTTCTCCAGAATGTCTTTAAGAATGATGACTTAATTAAAAGATAATTTTACATTTTGAAGGAAAGGTATAAACCATTAGGCTTAAAGGAAGATATCCTGATGAATATTAATTTAGGGCAGTCTGATATGTAAATATAAACAAAGTTCTAAAATGAAATTTTGGTATTTTGGATAGATTTACTAAAGAAAACTTAACATTTAAAGAAATGTGGGAAAAATGCTTAAAAATTTAGTTTCTAGAAAGCAATTTTAAGTAGTTTTGTTTATTGTGGCAAAAAAAAAGTTTTATTTTAAATGTTAAAAAGTGGTCTAAAAAAAAACAAAAAACTAAACCTTGTTTCCAAGGATCCAGTCAATAATCCTCTGAAGTCAATTCGATTACTTTCTCCATTTAGAGAAAAAGAACTGAGGTCCTTTCCTCTCCCTCTCTGGGCCAGTTTCCCCATGTGACACTGGGGCCACGTCTAACCTTCACAGGCACAAACAAAATACGGAGGGACTTTAATATTAAAGTAATTAATTTTAAATATGTATTTTTAGTATTTTAATAGTAAAGGTAAAATTAAAACAGAATAATGTAACCCCTGCAAGAAAGCAGGTCTGGGAAATTGAGGTACCCTAAAGGAGACTGACCCTAAGGCTTAGCCATCTGCAAGATTTTCCCCTGGCACTGGAATCACTCCACAGGGTCACACTCACAAAACCTGTAATTAACAGGCCTCCTGAAAGAATGTTCAAAGATAATATTTACAGCCCAAAAGTTTCCTCTTATACACTTATTTTAGAACCTAAACCAAGAGTAAGAGTGAACACACCAAAAACTGTGTCTAAAAACTAGGGTTACTGTTAGGGTTAATTACAATATTGCATACCAAGTGCTCAGCAGATGAGGATGAGAGGGAGGGGGAGGGGGAGGAGAGCAGCAGCTGCTAAGAACCAAGACCGGCTGCAGGAACAGCCTGGCCGGGGATGAGTCCAGCGGCTCCTGACATGCCATGTGAGGTGCCTGGAGGGAACTCATGTGGTGAGAGAAGCAGGAAGGGGCAGGTGAGGCTAGGAAGATGGGACTGTGGCACTGGTGGCTGAGGCTATGGGAAGACGACCAAAAAAGCTGGGTAGGGAGGTTCAAGTTGAAAGGGCAGGAAGAGAAAGGCAAGAAGCAGAGGGAAAAAGAGCTGAGGATAGGTACCTTCTGAAGCTGTGCAATCTGGGAACGTGAGCTCCAAGCTGCCCGGTTTTCAGATACTAGCTCCACCACCTTGGGTGAGTCACTTATGCTTCAAGCTCCTTCCTCAGGTGTAAAACAAGGTTGGTATCTGCTTTCTAAACAAATAGGCATCAATCACCCCTCATGCTGAAATTATAAAGTAAAAACACGGAACCACAGCTAGCTAGGATTTCATAATACTGATTTTGCATGTGTTCTAATCATTTTAGGGTTTCCTTCCCTTTTTTTTATTTTGCAAGTAATACCAATTTGATAGCTACTTATATAAAATTTCCTTTTAAAATACTTTTCTGAGATTTTGCTTTTTAAAATATTTCTTAAAAGGGAATATATACACATAGCTCAAAATTCACAAGCTCCATACAAAAAGAGGGGACGCTCATCCAGCCTCCCAAGCATCTTGAGCAAAGTTCCTTTGATTGCAACCACAGTCTGGAGAGGGCTAAAATGCGAACTGCCTGACCTGAGCAGCCACGGCCAAAGAGCTGTCACATCAGGGTCCATATAGATGCTGGTGGAGCTGGAAACTATGAGGGCTGCAGAGCCTCGGCCCGATATCCTGCTCAGGAGGGCCCCAGATGGTGAATGGCCAATTACCTCCTCCCGCCCCTTAATCCTTTCATCTCATTCTGAAATCCTAGAGCAGGAAGAAGAGTGCTTGACTCAGAGAGTCCCAAGTTTCCGGTTTCTGCTGCTTCTACTTTAAAAGCTACCTGATGCCACCAGGCAAGCTAAATATCCTCTCTGGGCCTTGGCATCCTGAGGCCCAAAATGCACTTACCCTCCTGTTGTGTCGCCCCCTTTCCCAAACAGGGTGGCTGGAGAAACCTTTCAGAGAAAGGTGCCACTGCCTCTTGAGCCAGCGCGGCCCCTCCCATGGGCATCCCCCCAAGGCACAGGCCAGGGCTATCACAGCACAAGCACCACCGCCAAGAGGGACGGGGGCATGTGTGGTGATGGGTGGCAGGACCAAGTGCTTCAAACCTGCTAGCTACGCAGAAAATAAACAAAAATAGCAGCATGGTCATGGCTGGTGGCAATGGTACCACAACACCAAAAATGTAGTCAATGTCACTGAATTGTACACTTAAAAATGGTTAAAATGGCAAGATTGATGTTATGTGTTACCACAATAAAAAACATTTTTTAAATTGTGTGTATGTGTGCAGAGAGAGAGAGAGAGAGAGAGAGAGAGAAAGCAAATGTTGTTAAACGTTAAAAATTGGTAAATGTATGGGAAGCGGCTGTGGCTCAATCAGTAGGGCTCCCGTTTACCATATGGGAGGCCCCGGGTTCGGTTCCTGGGGCCTCCTGGTGAAGGCAAGCCTGCCCGCACGGCGTGGTTAGCTGACCCAGCAAGCACAGGCAGCAAGGGGGCGATAAATGAATAAATAAATAAATAAATAAATCTTTAAAAAAAAAAAAAAAAAAAAAAAATTGGTAAATGTAGGTGAACAGCATTAGAGAGCTCATGGTACTGTTCTTACAACTTTTCTGTAGTTTTCATCTGTAAGATAGTCTACATATGAATGTATATAAAAGACGAACAAACAAAAAACAACGATGTCACTCCTTCCAGACTGTTCCAGATCAAATCACCTACAGCCCTGGGTCACTGTGGCTTGCCCTGCTATCTGCTCCTCACATCCTTCCCGTGGTTAGGGCTGGAGACTCCTCAGAGCTTGTAGGCAATGGCCAGAAAGCAGCAGAGTCTGCCCAGCCCCAAGCAGGCCTCCACCCCCTCAAGTACTTCCAGTTCTCTTACTCTCCCATCTGACAAACAGCGCTTTACAGATCAACCCACCCAGACCATGAGAAGGAGCAGGTGGCAGCGGTAAGAGCTCTGCACGGGAAACCAAAGTACTGGAAGCAAGGGGCCGACCCTGGCACCCCATTTCTCCCAGTGACCCTCGGAACACCCTGCGCGGTGGCTCCTGCCCTCACCCAATGTCCCAGGCAATCCCAAGCAATCCTCTCCACAGCTATGGACTTCTCAAGGAAGGTTCCCAAGGGAACAAGACTCGCAGGGCCGGTTCTCTCCGGGAGGCACCCTCATCTAGCATCCCCCACCGGGGCCTTCCCTCAGCCCTGTCCCAGACAACAGCCCGAAGGAAGACAGGTGAAGAGCTGATCAAACTGGCACTGCCTGCCACAGGTCAGGCACAATCACCTGTGGAGAGGCGCGCAGACCAACCCAGGCACTGGACCTATGGCTCCCCAGCAGAGGAGTGGGAGAGGAGGCCCAAGGTGACAGGCACAGCCTGGGTACCAGCCGGGCCTTGACCCAGGCTTGCGCTGGGCCATGGCTGCGGGAAGGGCAGGGCCCTGTTCTCATGCAGGGGGATCCAGTTGACAGCCTCAGGTACAGAGAGGCAGCCACCCCCACCCCACAGCTTCCCGGGGCCTTTGCTCTAGAGTCCCCCCACCCCAGGTTGAGCTGGTTGATGAACTTCAGTGAGGATCCATGCCTGTGGGAAGCTCCCACCTGTTCACACCTCTCAGCCCTGCTCACATTCAAGGAACTGGCTCCCCCCTAGAGGAGGCCAGGTCTCCCACAGGCATTCCCACAGGCATTCCCGCAGGCCTGGCCGCCTCAGGGCCCCTGTGCTCCCCACCCCCTCACCAGGGGCAGCTGCAGAGGCCTGCTGGCTAAGGGAACTACTGCTCTTTATGTCAAAATATAAATAGCCATTTGTGCCTTTGTTCAATAACTGGTTTCTGAGTGCCCACTCTGTGCCTGACCAGGCCTGGGGACACACAGTGATGTGACACACAGTAAGGCATGGCAGTGGGAACAACCCTATCCTGTCCAAAGCACGGCAGCCGTTTCCGGGGCTCTGGGCAGACCACACGTGCTTCCTGACAGCACAGGAGCAGCCAGGACGTCCCTGGCACTTGCCAGATGGTAGACACCGCTCCAAGCCACGGCTCTGGCACCTCCCAGCAAGAAGTGTCAGCCCTCCCTCCCCCAGGGGTAAGCGATTATGCACACATTTGTGAACCTCACACATGATTTCCGGGGGCTCCATTGGCCCCCTGAAGTCCATCCGTGTATAACAATCATAGTTGGCCATTAGTAAGCATTTGCTTTATATCAGACCCATTTTCCAGACTTATTATGTATCCATTTTAATCCTCACAACATCTCTATGAAGGAAGTTCTACGATTATGATTAAAGATGAAGAAGGCACAGAGCAGTCACCGTGGGAGCAGTGGAGCTGGAACCCAGAACTGGGCAGTCTGGCTCCAGGGTCCCCAGGCTCATAAACACCAAACTCAATGGCCTGCTGTTCACCACCCTGGGCTAAGAAGCCTTGATCTACTCCCGGCCCCTCCTTTTACAGACAGCTCATTCATTCAGGGAGAGCCAGGCCTTGGCTTTCCTACTTCCCGGGTCAAGACCCAGAAGCCCCTGTACACTTGGGTCCACAGCCCAGGGCCATCACGGCCATGGCCCCATGGCCATATGCCCTGCAACCTGGCCTCACCCTGCCAAGGCCCATCACATCCACACTGCCACACACACGGCCCAGCTGGGAATGACAGGGTGGATGGGAAGGCTCTCATCAAACATCCCAAGCCAGTGAGTAAATCCTGCCAGAAACAGAAACACAGACTTCACACAATAACCATACTGCGAGCTGTCCATCACTCTACTTGGCAAACTTGGTCCAAAACAGAGATCTCAGGATCACCTACTCTGCAGCCGGGCAGGGAGGGGGGCCAGGCAACAATGCCTCAGCACCCCAAATACAAAAGCACTCTGAGAAGTGAATCATCTAGCAGCCAAAAATGCCTCTACACATTAATAGGCCCTAAATGTTCCTGCTGACACATAGTCAAGTAACTTTTGTGGTCAAGGAATGGCTAGATCTTTTCCTATGCCAAGCACCAAGCACCAGAGAAAAAAATATCATCCCTGTCATTCAAAAGCTTCAGACAGGCAGGGGAGGGCTGGGGAAGTAGAGCAAGGAATCCCTGCAGGAGGTCCTGTGGAGACTGCCCCGCGGAGGGGAAGGGGTGAAAAAGGGAAAGGGTGAAAAGGGTCTGGGAGAGGGATCAGGAAGGTGACAGCAAGAGTAGCAGGAGGCACAGAAAAGATACCACCAAAAGGCAGCAAAGGCAGAGGAGGCACCTGCCCAAGCGCTTGCCAACAAAATGGCTTCACCCCTCCAGAGACCAGACCACTGACCAAAATAACAGACAGACATCGGCAACCCACGTGTTCCCAATCTGGGCCGACCCCAGCAGCTTCCGGAGCCCTCTAGACCCCGGCGGTGGCACACACACAGGGCTGGCACACGGCAGGTGTAGCCAAGGCTTGTTCAGCAGGTAGGGAGGCACCATCTGCTCATCTCCCGGTGGGCACCAAGTACCTTGGAAAGCTAAACGGGAGCTGCCTCCTGCTCTCTGCAGTGGCTGAGGCATTTAGAGGCAAAGAACGTATGCAACTTCCTCAACTTAAGTACAGATGGTTCAGAAAAAAATACTACGTAATTATGCATCTACACACGCGGGCGCGCGCGGTAGGCAGTCGGGAATAACGAAACAATAGGTAAATCTAGGTAAAGAATATATGGGTGTCCTGTGCACTCATTTTATTCTTGCAACTTTTAAGTTGGAAATTATTTCCAAATTAAGAAAATAAAAGTCAATTTATTAACTAGCGAACACAGGCTTTCCACCTAGAAAGAATCAAATTGTTAACCCAAAAGCAACGTCTGCCAAGTGGGCAAATTCTAAAGTGTGTTACAGGGCTGTGGACTGTTGAGGAAAAGACTGCAAGCTTGGAGGCACTTGGGGCCAGGTTCAGGCTCTTCAGCTTTCCAGATATTTCTATGATCTTCAGCCTCTTCCACTTGTAATGAAAACATTCTTCACACTCTTCCTCTTTGCTAACCCACATGCTACTCACATGAAAGAAAAAAAACCGTGGGCTCCAGAAGCAAGATACCACAGCCAATTCACGGCTCCCTGAGAATTTACCAGGTCAGCCCAGGCAGCTGAGAAAGAACCCTCAACTAGGAGCCAGCTCACCTTCAGCAGGTCACATCACCCCTCCCAGCTGGCTTTCCCAACAATACAAGAAAGACAGCTTCCAGTCCTGTGACCTCACCTGGAGGCCTGGCCCAGAACCAGCCTTTTAGAGGGCCAGGCACTGGGGAGGAAGGGACAGCAGTGGAGATGGTTCTCTCTTAGGGGAAACAAGCATTTTGGTCAGCTGGGTCAGGCAGGACCACCCTGGACAGGGCTGTGAGTGAACTATGGCATGAGTTTTGTTTCATAATTCACCTTTTCAGAATCAGCAATTGGAGCCGCACTCCTTGTGCAGAGGGAGAAAGGGCCAATGAAACCAAATCAGGTAGGAACCCCAAATGCCCACCCATCTTGTGCCGCCCTTACCTTGGCGAAGACCCTAATCTTTCTTTCCTCACCTGACCCCAGGGGACAAAACACATCCCGGGCAGCCACAGTGGCTCACCACAGGAGGAAGGGGTGGCTTCATTCCTCAATGTGCAATACTTAGATGGAAAAAGCCCCCACAAGAGAATCACTGGGACAGATGAGGGGAACTGAGGCAGACTCCTCGACCAGACCCACACCCCAAACAGAGACCTAAGGGGGGGGGGTTGTCTCCCATGCAGACTGCCCTGCTTCACCAGGTACAGATGGCCAGTCACGGTGCTCCCACATGCCAGGGCACTCGCTGCCTGTTATGCAACAACGGCTTCCACACCAGGCACTCCTAAAGGAAGGGGACAATGCAGGCAGAGAGCACTAGCAAACGTTTTGCTGCTGGCCAGTTGGCAGAGCATGTAGACAGACTGCCCAAGGGAAAGGAGGTGGGGAAGTCAGACACTCCATTCCCAGGCAGGAAATGCTGGGCCTGGAACCAGATGCCCACCAAGACAGGCAGTAATGACATGTGACTTCACCTCTCTGAGCCCATGACCTGTTCTGCAAACCTGGGCCTCCTCTTTGGGACCCAGGAGCCAGAACTGCAATGGCGTTTCATCTCTTCACAGATTCACGTTTGCTAAAAAAAAAAAAAAACAATAAGGGGAGTGGATGTAGCTCAAGTGGTTAGGCGCCTGCTTCCCATGTACGAGGTTCCAGGTTCGATCCCCAGTACCTCCTACAAGCAAACAATCCACACACCCACTGGCTCTGAGCTCCAAGGGCTCCTATAGCAACCCCCTCCACATAGGCTGTTTCCTGGCTTCTGTTCCTAGCAAGGCAAAATGGAACAGGTGTAGCTCAGTGGTTGAACACCTGCACAAAGCGCACAGTCAAAAGCAGTGGACAACCAGCTCTACTGGGGAGCCAGGAAGAGCACGGTGGGAGACTCTGGGTGAACTGTTAAGGCAAGCTGGAGCCACCTGGGACATCCTGGGGAGGAAGCAGAGCCTTTTACACAGATAGCCAAGGGGGGCAGTGTGCCTGAGGCAGGGGTCTGGAGAGGGCAGCCAGAGGGCTTCTGAGGGCCACTGTGCTCCTGAGCTTGTCTTGCCTCCACACTTGCCTTTACCCAACAGTGCTGGATAGCGCTCACCGCAGATAGCCCTTTGCTCCACAAAAAAATAGTAATAATTATACTTTTTAACTGCATTAGCATGTATGAAAAGGATAGTGTTGATAAACACATTGAAACTTTTTCTTTGACCTCAAAGTTCATTTTCTTCTCATTTTAAGAGACCATTTTCGTGGTTCCTGGGCACTGCACCTCCTGTGCCTGATGGATAAATCGGGCCCTGTATTTGAAAGTTGGTTTGACTTTCTTAATGCAGTTCAAGGGAAAGGGGAGCGTAGAGCTGAGTCAGGTAGAAATAATTATCAGGGGCTTTCTGGTGCCAGATGTTCTAACTCCCCACCACAGATAGGCTTATACACTTGCTCCGAGGGCAGTTCCCAAATCATTTAATCCTTCATGGCATATGCTGCTATGTGCCTGGCCCTGTTCAGGTTCTGACTGTGGGGACAGGGCAGCGAGGCTGTGGTCAGTCTCTGGCTCCAGCACGCGAAGCTCCGCGGACTCCTAGCACTTCCTCTGGGCTGGTCTCTGAGCCGAGGACTTTCCAAGCGCAACATCTCACGGAACTACAGTAAGCGATATAGGTACCACTTTACAGCCGAGGGGTTTCCAGGGCCGAGACGTTGGCAAGAAGCCACTGTGGGGCGGAAACCTGTGAACCAGGTACCTCCCCCGGCTATTCTCTCGACCCCAGGCGGCCGGGCTGACACCAGACGCAGGACCAGCAGGGGCCAGCTCCGCGGCTAAAGCACTCTCAGGCCTCAGAAGTTAAGCCGAGACGTGCACAGCGATCTCGATTCCATCCATCTCAAAGCGCGCAGGGCCCAATACGTGAGGCCCCGAAGGCAACATCCCTTTCTAAGACGGCCTGAGTCTCAAGTACCAGCGCAGCTGGGCCCCGGGCGGGGGGCGCCGGCTGCCCGCGAACAAGGCCCCGGCTTGCCCTTCCCCGGGAGCAGGGTGCTCGGGGGTCCCGGCCCCGCCCCCGCCCCCGGCCCGCTGCCGCCCCCACCGCGCCGCGCACCTGGCCGCAGCGGCTCGGTGACGGTGAGCACGAGCAGAAAGAGCAGCAGGAAGGCACCGCTGTCTGCCTTGGGCACCATTTATCCTCCGTTCATCGTCCCCGGGGCGACCGCGAGACCCCGCGGGGAGGCCGGACCGGGCCGGGCTGGAGGAGCCGGGCGCGGGGAGGCGGCGGGAGAGGGCTCCGTCTTGGCCTTCGACAGGGTTGGACGCGGGCTCGCGCGAACACGCTGCCTCAAGCCTCGAGCTCGAGCTCCGGCTGCGGCTCCGGCTCCGCGCAAGATGGCGGCCGTCCTGCTCGGCTCCGCGCGGCCCCGCCCTCCGCCCGGTGCCGGCGCGGGGGGCGGGGCCTGCGCGCTCACGGCGGCGTGCGGACCAGTAGCGGCGCGGTGGGCGGATCATGAGCGGCCAGGCACTAAAGAGGCGAGGCCTAAGGTGGAGGCGGTGGGGGCGGAGACTGGAGGCGGGCCCGAGGGCGGGGCCCACGAGGAGTGGAGCGTGCCATTGGCTGAGCGGAGAGGTGGGGCTCGGGGGCGGGGCCAGGGTCCTCCGGCGCATGGGAAGAGCCGCGGGAGCGCTACCACTGGTGCTCGGAGTGAGGCCGCGCGGGTGGGTGCACCTGCGACCTGAAGGGTCTTCACACCTTTCAGTCTGGTCAGTGGCCCAAGGGTGCACCCTAAAGAGTGGTCTTTTTAGAGCCGAATCCCTTTGGGGCATTCTGGAGAAGGTTCCAAGGGTCAGGGAGGACCCGGCAACAAAAGATTTCAGAGGAGAAAATAGCCTAAAGGAGTTAAAGCAAAGCTCAGTCCCTCCAGAAGAGGGAACCGGGAAGCCCACATCCCCAAGAGACTGTGGAGCAGCACTGGCCTGGAGGGGAGGGCAGGGCTCAGGGGTCCAGTCACTGCCACAAAGAGGACAAGTCTGCCCAGAGGAAAGCTGGGTTTCTAGCAGCCGTGGGGCAGAGGTGACCGGCTAAGTGTCTCTGAGAACAGTGTCATCAGGAACTAGGTGAATGTGGGAGGGGAGAGAGCAAATGCGGGTGTGAGAGGTATCTAGATCCTGTCCACGTTAAGCCGGAGTGGCAAAGATGTCAAAAGGAAGGAAATACCCCACCAGGGCTGAAGAACAAGCTGTAAAGGGGTAGCAGAAGGGAGGGAGAAGGGCCAGCCTGTTGGGCCTCCCGGCTTACCACTCACCCCAAGAGCAAACTACCAAACCCCTTTAGTGTATGGCCACCCTCCTGAGCATCCCAGAATTCCAGCATGTGACACTTGGGGAGGAATGAGAGAGGAGCACTCACTCCCTCTGGGCAGAGAAGGCCAAGGTCAAAAAGGCCAAGGGTTAGCCCAGCCTGTTCCTGCTCCCTCAGGGTGTGGCCTGGAGCAGATGCTAGACAAAAGGTGGCCCATCACAGCAGATGGGAGGGGCTCCACTGCCCTCCCAAACAATGGGCCCTTGCCCAGTGGGCTGTCACGAAAGCACCCGTCCTCATGGTGCATCCCCAGGAGCACCTGCTGATGCTCAGAACAGGATCCAGGCCCAGCCTTCCAATCCCCCACCACCACCCCAGCCTGAGATGTGCCACCGCAGGCTGTGGGATGGGCAGACCCCTTGGGAAGGAACTCACAAGCTGTAAGTGGAAATTCTTCCCCATTGTCCTTTTGGCAGGGCCCACTGTCAGGGAAGCATGCGGGCAAAGGCTGGGAGGATGAAAGAAAGGAACAGGGAGGTGAAAAATCGGCCCAAACCTGCAGGGAAGGGTGGGATGGGCTTCCTGGGTCCTCCTGATCCACGTCCCACCCCGATGCACCGTTTTCGGTGGATCCCCCCGAGGCTGTCCACGTGGACTGCATCATTCGGTGGGTTCAGTCACCAATGGAACCCCGGCGTGAAGTTGAAGGGAAAGGGGTCAAGGAAGTTTGTCCCCCTTCCCCATGGGATCACTGGGCCTGGCTCCTTTCCTCCACTGAAGATGACCCCCTCCACTCTTTCCAGATTCCAGGACCTGTCACTAGCCTCAGGGACAGCACTGCCCTGGTGGTTTCCCTCCGCTCTGCCCTCACCTTTGTCAATAGCCCCTTGATGAAACTGTCCTTGGATTATCCTCATTTGAGGATGTATTCTGTGTCCTGCTGGGACCTGCTCTGCATTAGCTGGGATGCCCCCCAATTGCAATAAGCAGCCTCACTGTTCCTCAAGCAGTCCTGGCCCTGGCTTTGGGAAACACGAGCAGACCCATGTAACCCCACTGGCTCCTCATCTCCTACCTCAGGTCCCCGAGCACCAGGCCACTCTCCGCTGGCCTCTGGTCCATCCCGGTCCGCCATCCAGGGTTCCGAGTCCACGTGGCTCAGGCCACAGCCTCATTCCCCCAGTGTGCTCCTCCTTTGTGACTTCACCCACTGAAGTCACCCAGGAGACGATGCTGAAGGTTCCACCCCAGAGTCTTGGCCTCTAGGAGGCAGAGACAGCGGGCCCGGGCAGCCCAGAGGACGCTGTGGCCACAGTGTAAATGAGGACGCCACTGGCCCATGTCCCGCAGGGATGTAGAGGGCAGCCCCAGAGGCACTGGGCGCTCCCGGCACCATGGATGACGCTGCCGTCCTCAAGCGACGAGGCTACATCATGGGGATAAATTTGGGAGAGGGCTCGTACGCCAAAGTCAAGTCCGCTTACTCTGAGCGCCTCAAGTTCAACGTAGCGGTCAAGATCATCGACCGCAAGAAAGCCCCCACGGACTTCTTGGAGAAATTCCTTCCCCGGGAAATCGAGATTCTGGCCATGCTCAACCACCGCTCCATTGTCAAGACCTACGAGATCTTTGAGACATCAGACGGCAAGGTCTACATCGTCATGGAGCTCGGGGTCCAGGGCGACCTCCTCGAGTTCATCAAAACCCGGGGAGCCCTGCACGAGGACGACGCACGCAAGAAGTTCCACCAGCTCTCCTCGGCCATCAAGTACTGCCACGACCTGGATGTTGTCCACCGTGACCTCAAGTGCGAGAACCTTCTCCTCGACAAGGACTTCAACATCAAGCTGTCCGACTTCGGCTTCTCTAAGCGCTGCCTGCGGGACGACAGCGGCCGGCTGACACTGAGCAAGACCTTCTGCGGGTCCGCGGCCTACGCGGCCCCCGAGGTGCTGCAGGGGATCCCCTACCAGCCCAAGGTGTATGACATCTGGAGCCTGGGCGTGATCCTCTACATCATGGTCTGTGGCTCCATGCCCTACGACGACTCCAACATCAAGAAGATGCTGCGCATCCAGAAGGAGCACCGTGTCAACTTTCCCCGCTCCAAGCACCTGACCGGCGAGTGCAAGGACCTCATCTACCGCATGCTCCAGCCGGACGTCAACCGGCGGCTGCACATCGACGAGATCCTCAGCCACTGTTGGGTGCAGCCCAAGACTCGGGGCCTGTCTTCGGCTGCCATTAACAAGGAAGGGGAGAGCTCCCGGGGCCCAGAGTCCACGTGGGCCCCCGAACCCACCTCGGACAAGAAGTCCACCTCCAAGCTGGAGCCCCGGGAAGAGGCCCGGCTTGAGGCCAACCCCGAGGAGGAGTCGGTGCAGGTGTCCAGGCAGTCGGAGACCCTGGGCTTCCCAGGCGAGATGCCTGGTGAGGCCGAGGAAAGGCCCCCCCAGCAGCCCCCCGAGCCACATGCCCAGTGAGCCCCTCTCGGCCCAGGGGGCCAGCAGGGAATGAGGCGATGCTTATGGCTTCGAGCCCAAGTGTGGAAGAAGCCAAGAGAGGAGTCCGAGGAGGGGCGCTGTCCCCGAGGAGCCGCTATTTTCGTCAGTTCCTTCTCCCTCCCTTTGAACTTGGTAACCCACATGGCTAAAGAAGCAATAAATCACAGACTATATTAGTGCACATCCCAAGGCGAATGTCTTTCTCCGGCCCCGTGTGGTCGTGCAGGGGAGCCGGACCGCTCTTGGTTTGAGCTATGCTTTACCTCTTGCTTCTTGGGGATGTATATCCCAGGGTGTCCACAGAAGTTGGGGGTGTGTGGGGTGCAGGAGCATGGTAGGGGGGGGGCGGCTGGAAGGGAAGGAACCAGAGCAGAGAGCTGAGAGTAAGGGCGATACTGCTTCAAGAGGGAGGCCTGTGAGGGCAGTCCTGGGATGGGGAGGGAAGGACGGGACTGAGGAGACTTTTCTTTGCCTGCAGAGAAATGGCGGGAAGCCAGGGGCCTCTGAGGCCGGAGAGCTGGCTCCGTCTGCAGTTGGGAGGTATGGGTGGCCCTGCCCTCATTATCCCACTGGCAATTAGGGCAGAGGACCTGCCTGCAGGCCAAGGTGCCCCGCCACCTGCCGTGTCCCGCAGAGGAAAGGGCTTGCATCTGGCAGCACCGGTGCCCTGCATTGCCTGGCCCCTGCCATGCCTTTTCCCCGGGCGGCCCTCGCCTCTGGCTGAGCTATCCCCTCCCTGTTCCCACTCTTCGCCTCACTCCGGACCACCCCTCGCAGGCCTGTGGCTCTCAGCCGCCTCCAGCTTTATCTCTTCCCAACCTGCCATGTCCCCTGCCTGTGCCTCAAGCTTGGGAAAACCCTCAACCCTGAATCCACTGATGCGAGGACCCCGCCAGACCAGCCCTCTGGATCCTTCCCCACAGCCAGGCCACCTTTCTGCCTGGGTCCTTCCTCTCCTCATAGCCACCTTGCAGGGTGCCCTGGGATCCCCAGCCCTGTACACCCTCTGCCTCCAAGATCCAGTCTGGCCCCCTACTGCTTCTCCCAGGCCTAGCCTCCTCCTGTGGACCTCTCCTCCTCCCTTGGCTGGCCTCCCAGCCCCATTTTACACCCCCCCACATACACATGCCATAATCACACATGCCACCCATGGGTGCACCCCTGCAGACTTTGTCCATGCCGCTGTCTGGAGTGGGGGCTGCCTCCCCACCACATGGCCCATCTAACTCTCCCTGCCCATCTCTCCAAGCTCTGCCAAGGGGCCATGGCCTGCACAGAGCCCTCTGAGGTGAGCGCTCGGGGGTGGGGGCCGTTATTACGGTATTTGCCAGAGCAGGCCTGTGAGTCCCCCAAGAGTCTTGGTCCAGAACAGGTCCTGAGTAATACTGGAGAAGTCACCCACTGTTTTTCAAGTGGAGAAAGTGGTTCTGTGGGTGACGGAACTGGCCCAGAGGTGGGTGGTTCGGTGGGGAGGCTGAGAGGGAGGCTCTTGAGCCTCCTCCCCTGTCATCTCTGCAGCCTGTTTTGGTCCTCGGGCCTCAGAGTGACCCGCAGGTGGGAGCACCCATGGGAAGCAGCTCAGAGAGGGTCGGCATCCTGCCTGAAGCCACACAGCCCAGAGCAGAGGCCCAGCAAGCTGAAGCCCAGCCTTCAACAGGAGGCCTCCCGGTGCCAGCAACTCCCGGCACCTACCTGGTCCCTCCATGGCCCGTCCATGCCCCTTCTGCCTCTGTGTGGCCAGCTGTTACCTCCACAGCCCTCTCCTGCACTGCACCTTCATCAGTCCTCCTCCATCTGGCTACTTCCTGTGGCTCAGCCTTACCCGTCCTGCCCCGGGCACAGCCTTCACCGTTCACTCACACTGGCTTGTGTGACATGGAGCCCTGCTGTTCTTCCTGGCCTCATGGCTGGCTCCCAAAGGCGTGGGCCTGTCTCTTGCTCGTCCTTGTATCCCCAGCTCCTCAGACTCTCGGATATTTGGGGGATGAATTGGTGGATGCCTACTTTTTAGAGGAAACTGAAGCTCAGAGAGTGGCTTTCTCGCAGCCATGGCTGGTCTCCAACCCCCCAGGTCTTGTTCACGGAGGTTCCCCCTCCCCAGGTCTGATCTACCTCCTCCCTCTACCCCCACCATGAGCAGGACATCTCCCTGGAACGCATAGGAGTCCCTGCCCCCTGCATGCGCAGCCTCCAGGGTGAGGGGCTCACTCTTCCCCAAGCTGCCTGCTTCCCCACCCAGACAGCCCCACCGGGGTAATGCCTTCGCTGGCACATTCCCCAAACCAGAGATGCTCCACTGGTACATATCGGGGGAAAGGGAGCCGAACCTACAAAAAACAAGGGAGGTCAAGGGATGCCCCAGCGTATTTGGAGATGCAGGGGGCAGACATGCATCTCTGCAAATCCTCACAGCCAGCCCCTCCTGGCACACAAATGTGTGAAGTTCTGAAGGTTTTAGCCAAAAAAAGAGGCCCCGGGAGAAAATGTATCAAGCTAAAGCTGGTCTCAAAATGACGGAGCTCTAAATAGATCTTGGAGTGGTTTTTGGGGTCCAGGAAGCCTGTCCTCTGACTTTGGCTGCCCTGCCAGCCAGATCCAGCTAGCTGTCTGTGGGACCCAGGGGTGTCCACATGGCCCTGCCCCTGGCCAAGACATTGTGTCTGCCTGATGTGTCCTTCTTGTCAGCCTGGTGGAATCTCCTGTTCACCCCTGCTGCACCCTCATGGCCTCTCTCACTTTCCCCTGGAAACAGGCCTTCTTCCCTCTCTCCTGGACACTTAGCTGGCACATGCCAATCTCGGCAACTCGCCCACAAGCTGCCAGACAGGGCTCTCCAGGGCCAAGGAGAGAAGCCCAGTCAGTCTGTGGCAGACGAGGTACTTTGTATCCATAGAAACCAAAGTTTCCAAAGCAAAAATCCACACTCATGTGCCCCTGAAATGGGATTTTCGTGCTGTTTCCAGATGCAAAAGACACCCTGAGGGATGTAAATGATGGGCCAACCTAGGAACCCAGGGGGTAGGGTGGAGTTTCTATGGGGCAAGAGCACACCCAGCTCTGACATCACCCGGAGGTCCCAGGGATCGAACCCAGGTCCCTCCATATGGGAGTCGGACACCCAACCATTTGAGCCACATCCGTCCCCAAAAGGTCCAAAGTGACATAACTCAGGACCCTCTCCTCACCCAAGTACTTGCTCTACAGGTAATGATCTGGGTGCCCCCCAGCCCCTACCCACCCCCACCCCCCGGCCCCAGCACCAAAGCCCAAAAGATCCATGCTTCCCTGTGCTTGCTCTTCTCCCCCTCCCTCTGTGGCCAAACCCCCAGAAGCCTCGTCCCCTCCGACTAACCCAAAGTTCCTCTACACCCTCACTGTCCTTAGGCGGTGACTTGGAAATTGTGGCTGCCCCAGACCCATGCCACATGTTGCCCGGGGAAAAGCCCCGACTTACCTTCTCATCCTCAGAATTCTCAGAGCCAGGTTCTCAGATCTCCCAGCAAGCTCTTCGCTGCCTCAGGATGCCTGGCCACCTCCTCCCTGGGTCTGCAACCCTGCCTGCGGGAGCTCCAGGCCTGCCTGCCCCTGGGCACGTGCACCTGGCCGAGCACCAGAGGGAGCCCTAGGGCTGCCCATGCACCCAAACACATACCCCAGCTCACCCAGGCAGTGGCAACTCCCACACCTGGAGCTGCTCTGGTCCTCTGGTCCTGGAACCACCAGTGAGGACACAAATCCTCGAGAGCGTTTCCATAAGATCCCAAAGAAGCTGCAGGGAATGGAGCTGAGAGGCACAGAAACCCATGCAGGCTTGGTCTCCACAGTTGGGACCCAGGGCCACCTCCCCTAGGAGCGAAAAGCATCCTTTCATCACCACCCTGGCAGACAGGGCAGCATGGCCAAAGGGGGGACGGGCAGGGAGGGTCCTGGGGGAACCACCTTCCTTCCAGCAGGCAGGGACCGGGCACTCCTGCCAGGCTGGCCTGGCTTCCAGGGTTCCAGGGGCCCCATTCACCCCACCCAAGTCCCGAGTCCCAGCAGCCTGGCTTTATGACTTCACGTGCTGAAGTCACCCGGAGACAATGCTGAGCGTTCCACCCCCTCCAACTCCAAGCCCAGCCCACCCACAGGTCTCCCCGCAGGGTAAATGAGGACAATACCCGCTGGCCCACGTGGGGAGGGGATGTAGAGGGCAGCGGCGCCGGCCGCTCCTGGCACCATGGACGATGCCGCGGTCCTAAGGAAGAAGGGTTACATCGTGGGCATCAACCTTGGCAAGGGCTCTTACGCAAAAGTCAAGTCCGCCTACTCCGAGCGCCTCAAGTTCAACGTGGCGGTCAAGATCATAGACCGCAAGAAGACGCCCACCGACTTTGTGGAGAGATTCCTTCCCCGGGAGATGGACATCCTGGCCACCGTCAACCACCGCTCCATCATCAAGACCTACGAGATCTTCGAGACCTCGGATGGGCGGATCTACATCGTCATGGAGCTCGGCGTCCAGGGCGACCTCCTCGAGTTCATCAAGTGCCGGGGAGCCCTGCACGAGGACGTGGCACGCAAGATGTTCCGCCAGCTCTCCTCGGCCGTCAAGTACTGCCACGACCTGGACGTTGTCCACCGTGACCTCAAGTGTGAGAACCTTCTCCTTGACAAGGACTTCAACATCAAGCTGTCCGACTTCGGCTTCTCCAAGCGCTGCCTGCGGGACGGCAGCGGGCGCATCATCCTCAGCAAGACCTTCTGCGGGTCCGCGGCCTACGCGGCCCCCGAGGTACTGCAGGGGATCCCCTACCAGCCCAAGGTGTATGACATCTGGAGCCTGGGCGTGATCCTCTACATCATGGTCTGCGGCTCCATGCCCTACGACGACTCCGACATCAAGAAGATGCTGCGCATCCAGAAGGAGCACCGCGTCGACTTCCCCCGCTCCAAGAACCTGACGGGTGAGTGCAAGGACCTCATCTACCGCATCCTGCAGCCGGACGTCAACCGGCGACTGCACATCGACGAGATCCTCAGCCACTCCTGGCTGCAGCCTCCCAAGCCCAAGGCCATGTCCTCTGGGTCCTTCAAGAGGGAGGGCGAAGGCAAGTACCGGGCCGAGTGCAAACTGGATGCCCGGCCGGGCTCGCGAGTCGAGCACCGGCCTGACCACAAGCTGGGAGCCAAAACCCAGCACCGGTTGCTGGTGGTGCCCGAGAACGAGGACAGGCTGGAGGACAGGCTGGCCGAGCCCTCCAGGGCCAAAGACCATCACACCTCTGGTGGTGAGGTGGGGAAGGCGAGCACCTAGCAGTGGTGAAGGGCCCCGGGTGGCGTGGTGTGTGGTTTGTGCTCACGTTAAGTAGGCAGGGAGGAGCTGAAGAAGGCACGGGGGCAAGGAACAAGTAAAATCCGTCAATTAAACCACTATTTTGATTACGTTCTATTAGCTTTCTTCCACTTAGTAGCAGAGACGTTAATTACTGACCACCAAATAAACCACAAAGTATATACAGCAATCAACAGTGCCCGGTGAGGAGTCTTTTTCTCTGGGACTCAGCCGCCCTCCATCCCTGCGGCGTGGGGGTCTCTGGTGGAGGGCCCAGGACCAGGACTCAAGGCACAGGCAGACCCTACCAGGAGGCCCGTGGGTGAGTCTGCCTGCCAGACCCCATGCAGTCTTCCTCTGACCTGCTCCCTCTCCCCGGTGCCCCCAGGGCTGTGCCAGATCCACGTGTGCCACCACCTCAGGTGCACTCTGACCCTGCCATGCTCCTTCCATTCCCTGGGGTCATCCAAGATCAATGATCTATGGCCCTTGAGCCCTCCTCTCTCCATCCCCCAGCTGAGACCTTGCCTCTGGGTGCTCCATCTTCCCCAGCCTTTGCTTCCTCTGTGGTCACCCATCACCCCCTCCGGCACCCTCCCCACACTGGCCAAGTGCTCGAACAGTCCTGGCTTCAAGACTTGGCCTTGGGGTGGGCCTGGCCTGCAAAGGGCCCTTCTCCCTGTCTGACTCACACCCACTTGTACAGCTGCTCCTTCACCTCCTGGCTAAAGCCCACCCTTCCCTATAGGAGAGAAGCACCCAAAGCTGCACCCTTCCAACACCTAGTCAGCCCCATCCCTATGCCCACCCTGTCTTGGTGGCTTCCAGGGTGTGCCTGAGGCTTGGACACCCCAGGAGATGGCAGGAACTTACAGTCGAGGGGCATAGTTAGTGGAGGCCCTAGGACAGCAGTTCCTCCATTTGTGTCTCACGGCAGGTGTTAGGTCCTCGGCCTGGCCTCTGGAGCAGGCCAGTGGACAGAGAGAAGGACCAGAGACAACGGCCAGGGGCAGGGCTGGCCATTCTCCAAGAGGCTGGACTCCAGCCTGAGCAGATGCGCGGGTGTGCTTTCATGAGCCGCATCACCCAGATGGCACCACCCGTGGCCCTGCTTGTGGCCTTAAGAGACCTGGTTCGGGAGCCAGACCACAGTCTTGGTCCCAGCTCAACCTGGGGGTGGGGGTGGGGGCAAAGCCTCTTTCCCCCTGCTGTAAAACAGGCCATCCAGGCTCTCAGGGCCATTGGGACCAGCGGCAATGCCCCCCTGCTCATGGATGTGCAAGTAGGGCACAGAGCACTTTCTGGGTCTGCGTGGAGCTCAGCCCCCATCCCTTTCACCCTGAGGCCTAGGTTCATGTTATCTGGGAGACAGTGCAGGTGACCTAGCAGAGCCTGGAGCACTGGGGGAGGGGGTCAAGGAGACAGAGGCTGCCTACCCTAAGGCAGGTCTCTCTGGTTCTTCTCGAACTGGAAGTCAGTTGTGCGGCAGATGGTGAAGGCAGAGGCCACATGAAGGGGACTCCTCCCCCCCGCAGCAGTCCTGATAATTGACAAACCAGTTTAGGTCCAGCCCAGATGGGGTGACTGCAAACCTAACCTGAGGGGCACAACTTCCAAGGGTCTCCATCCCTCCCTTGAAAGAGCAGAAAGAACTGGGGTGGGAGGAGCAGGGCAGGGAGCAGCCACGCTGTGAACTCAGCCCAGGCAGGTTGCAGGCCCCAGGAATGCCACAAAGATGAATGCAGGAGGTGGTGGGAAAGCCTTCGCCCTGGCCCTGCAATGGTTACCAGTCACCCCAGCCTGCAGCTCCTTCCTCTGGGAGGCCCTGGCAGCCTGAGACAGTGATGCAGACCATGGCCAGTCCTGGGCCTGGCACGGGCAGGACGGAAGGCAGCCCCGCCAGATTGCGCTGTCATTCTTTAATGACCGTTCAGACGAGGGTTAAATTGAAAACAGTACAAAGCCTCCGGATGCTCACTGACTGCTGTCCCTGCAGTGAGCGAGTGTCCTGGGTGCCCAGGAGGCCGGGAGTCCTCTGCCAGGGGGCTAGCTGCCCAGCCTGGCCCTAGAAAAAGTCAGAGGCTTTGCGGCGGGCGGGCAACTGCAGTAGGTTGTCTGTGATGGAGGCTGGGTCCTGGCTGAGCGGGGTGCGAGTGGCTGAGCCAGGGGCTGGGGTGCTGGTGGGGGTCTGGGGCCCGCCAGCCGGGGTCTTGAGGTGGGTCAGGCGTGCAGGGGATGGGGTGTAGCTGGCCCGCAGGGCGCGATCGGTGTACTTGCTGGCCGTCCTGCTCACCAGGCGCTGCAGGGCTGGGGACATGGCCGGGCTTAGGCCTTTGGGGGTGAGGCTGTGGGAGGTGAGAGAGAGGCAAGGTGAGGCCCAAGGCGAAGGCCTTGGGAGGGACGCAGTCATTCCGGGCAAAGGACTACAGGGAGGACACACCACAGTGGGGGCCAAAGCCGAGGTCAGGCTGCAGTACTGCCCTTGGCTGTGATGGGGTGAGGGGAGTGAGCTGGAGACACTGCCCTCTCCAGGGATGAATGATGATGCCTGTGCCCACAGGGCAGTAAGAGCTTGTAGAGGGACAACACTGAATGTGCCACCAAGGGACAAGCCAAGGAGGATGTGGAAAGAGACGTTCAAGGAGGGGCCCCGCGTCCCGGCTCCATGTGGACCTGCCTGGACTCACCCTGCAGACAGTGCGCCCACCCTCACGGGCAGGGAAGTCCTGCCCCCCTCACCTGGCCAGGTTCTCTGTTACTCTCCGCAAGGCCTCCTGCTTCTTGGCCCGGTTCTTGGCAGCAGCCTCATTGGCCATCTTCAGCCCCAGCCGCTCCCTGCGCCCTGGCTCTAAGATCTGCAAAGCAGTGGTGGTGTGGGTGGCCTGTGCCAACCTGGCCCCCCACCCTCAGATGGTCCCTTACGTGGCAGTGGCTGCAGGGGCACTGGCCTCTTCCCTGAGGCTACCAGAATCCCAACAAGTCACCTCCCCTGAAAACCACCCCCAACCCTGCCCAGCCTGGCCTGCCCACTTGCCCCAGGCACAGCTCTCCCCACCCCCATCCCATATTCTTCTTAAAGTTAGAGCTGCCAAGTTATGGGCCTCTGACCATCTTTCAGGGGGAAAAAAAAGTCTGGTTTTAACTGGCTTCCATCAGGTTTTTAGTATGAACATCTTTCTGCACATACTGACCAGCTGTGTTTCTTTGGGGACCTTCCCTCATATGTACTTGGCCTATTTTTCTACCAAGGTGCTTGTTTTTTTTTTTTTTTTTTTTTTTTCAATCTATAATAGGTTTATCTACAGCAATTATATTAAGCTATGTTGTGCATATTTATTTTTCCTCTAATGATGTTTTCTGTTGTCCTTCAATTTGTTGTTTTATTAGTGTTCACCCAGCTATCGCTTCCTTTGTGAGTTCTCCCTCTGCTTGTGTTTTAAGAAAGTTCTTCCTACTTTGAGATCAGATTGAAGACATAGTGTTTTTCTTCTCATCGGTTTATAGTTATTGTTTTTATGGAGAAGGCTTTCAACTTTCTGGAATTTTATTCTGCTGTATTAAGGATCTAGTTTGCATTATCTCCACTCTGCCATTTGGCCCAACCTGAACTGCCGTCTTTATTGTACCCTCAATTCTAACTCGGGCTGAGATTTGTTTCAGAGTTTCTCTCTCCTCTACCGATCCGGAGATTCCAGGAGCAAAATATCCCTGGCCTCGTGACGCGCTTTCATTTGGACAGCTCAGGCTCCTCGTTATTTGCTCTCAAGTTTTTTTGGGTTATCTTTGTGTCCCAGACATATTTTAGAATCACGGCACCGAGCCCTCTGCCCAATTTAAGTGTATATATAATTTTTTTTCACTCCCCCTCCACCCCACTTCCCCTTCAATCCCCTGGGAACCTTTAACCTACTTTTTGTCTCTGGAGATTTGCTCTTTCTATAGATGTCTTTTAAGTACCATTATACAAAATTTGTCCTTAAGTGTCTGGCTTGTTTCAAAGAGTGTAACGTTTCCAAGGTTCCTCCAAGTTGCAGGTCTCAATTTTCTTATAGTCAAATAATAAATGAGTGTAGGCACATTTTGTTTATTCATTCACTTGTTGATGGAACTGGGTTGTTTCCATGTTTCAGCTACTGTGAATAATACTGCTAGGAATACTGGTGTACAAACATCTGTCTGAGATCTGGTTTTCATTCTCTTTGAGTATATACATACCTAGAAGTGGAACAGCTAGGTCTGACAATAATTCTATAATTTTAACTTTTTGAGAAATTGCCATATTGATTTCCACAGAGACTAAACCATTTTACATTCCCACCAATGAGGCACTCAAGTTCCAATTTCTCTGCATCCTCACCAACACCTATTTTTTTTTTAAATAGTAGTCACCCTTGTGAGTGTGAAGTGGCATCTTATTGGGGTTTAGAATCTGTATGTCCCTCTTTGCCTGAATGTGCATGGCCTTTAAGAACTTACTCTGGGAAAGGACAGGTAGTGCCACACTGGGGAAGTCTTTCCACTTGAGGAGCCAACCCTGGGGCCTTGCCCTCTGGAGGGCATTCTTCCAATGTCTGTGGTGAATTCTGTGGTTTTCTTCTCAAAAGCTAGGGTTTCCTCTTATTCTAAATGTTCTGTTGCTATAGTGTGTGGGATCTTTTCTTCTGCTGCATTTCAAATCAATCATTGCTAGTGTTTTAGAAGGGCTGGTTCAAGACCACCTCTCAGGCAGCCACCTAACTAAACCTTTAGACTTGATTATTAATTCCAGACTTTCAAACTTGATTCCTTGCGATTTTCTAAACAATCGACATCATCCACCGCTTTGCCTCTGCGACAACGCAAACTCCTACCTCCTGCTATTTCTTGGCACTCTGCAGTCAGCATGGCCAGGGGTTCCCAACTTTTGGGCACCTCTCTTCCTTCCAAACCATGCCAGTCACTCAGTTTCCCACATCAACTTCCTGCAGACTGGAGCACCTCACGTACTCAGCGCCTCTCCAGGGCCAGACCTACCTGCCCACTGGCCCATGGTGGGCTGGGTAACCGCCACTTCCAGGGACCATTCTGTTGCCCTGTTCCCTCCACGCTGCTGGCACTCGGGGCCCCTCATCACACCCTCTTGCCCTGCACGCAGGCAGGCCTGGACTGACAACGCAGCCTCCTTGCCCACTCCAGGCCTCGCCGCCTCCACTCTTAACAACGTGGGGGGTTAAGCCACACAATTTGGTGTGTCCTTGATAGTACTCTCTGGTGAGCAGAGTGCTTCCTTTGCAAGCAAGTGGGCCTTGGGGTATGGAAACCACGTCTCAGAGAGCACTGTAGGCTCTGGGGTCTTGCTGGCCCTCGGAGTTCCTGGGCACTCTTACGGCCTCAGAAACCCTTCCTGCATTTCTGAACAGCCCCTGCAATCTCTCCTGAGAGCCCCACCCATCGCCCCACAGCAGAGTGGCCTGGATCTCACAGAGTACTGGTGCTGTCCTGGTGGGAGGCCTGGCCCACGGCCTGGCCTGTTAGCCAGCTGCGCTTGAACGAGGAGTACTGGGATCTCCTCCTTGGGAAGGACCCCCACCAAAGCAGCCCCACGCCCACCGCCACAGTCCTCACACTACAACCCACCTTGAAGGCCGGCCCTGGAGTCCTGTCCACGTAGGGAGTTTCTGATCCTTCCACCCTCAGGGGAGTGTTCTCCACCTCACCCCAGGTCATCAGGGGGGACTCGTTGACACCTGTAGATGGAAAGCCTGTCACAGCCGCCTCAGGCCAGGGGACCCCAGATGGGGGTGCTGTTTGGGCCTTCTCGCCTTCCCCAGGGACCCCAAAACCCTTGAAGCCATGGAGCTCAGCCTGGTGTGGCTGGGTCGGGGAGGCTCCATCCAAGCATAGGGCCAGTGAGCTGGAGGGCCCAGTGGTCTCGTGGAGGTCAGTGATGAGACCCCACTCAGAGAAGGAGGGAACACTAAGGGTGCTTCAGGGCCCCCCACCTCCCAGGATCCTGGCCAGCCTAGGGCAGGAAGAGGATGCCACAGGCACCATGAACCCATCCCTGGGTCTTAGACACCTCCCTCGTGAACAGTCAGTGTGAGGACAGGCATGGACCCAGCATCCTGGCCACCCTACCCCACCCCGCCCCATACGTATGTAAGTATCACCTACAAAGCACTCCACCCGCCAAGAACTTTGTGCAGCTAAACCATGACACATCACCCCAGGGCTGATGGTGACATGCCAGGAAGAGTCTGGGCAGAGGGGAGAATGGCCCTGTGCTGGGCACATCACCCCTAGGTCCCTGTGCACCCAGCCTCCTGCAGACCAGACCTTGGCTTTCACACACACTTCACGCAGGTGAGGAGCCCCGACTGACAAGTCCTCCAGGGAACCCACCCTCACTGTGATTAAGCAGCAGGGCCAGACCACACCTGGGTCCCTCAACGGGGGCATCAGAGCTCCAAGGCCTTTGGGTCACACCAAACCCAGATTCTGTCCTGCTGAGGTGTGGACAAGGGATGGAAATGGAACTGAGCAGATGGCAGTGGGGAACATGGGTGGCAGGCCAGGTGGGAGTAGAGGGCTCACATTGCAGGCTGGCTGCGGTGGTGTGTCCACACTGCAGGTTGGGGAGGGGTGGAGATAGGGGTTGCAGACCAGGTCTGCCCAGGAGCAACACCTGCCGGTGGCCTGGCCCAACCTTTACACAGACAGGGAGATGGAATCCCTAACTTAAGCGGTGTAGACAAACCCAGGAAGGTCCAAGAAGTGGCTAGCAACTCCCCAAGGAGCCTAACTCCCACCAGACAGCCCATTGTTGGCTGGCTTGCCATTTATGGGCCATTTCTCACCAGGTGCAGGAGAAGGAGTAGCGACAAATCCAAATCCACCCACTCTGGGGGGCTCCTGGGGGATCAGCTCCTTGCCGTCAGGGCCCACCTTGCCCTGTTTGTGCTAGAACAAGCAGAGAGGCGGATTTGGAGGTCTGGGGTACCTGCGGGCCAGAGATACCCTGCCCCCTACCGCCCAAGCAGGCTGACAGGCAGATGCACTGGGGACACACTTGGAAAGTTTCCTCTACTCCCTTGGGGGCAGAGAAGGAGAAGAAAGAAGGAGACTCCCACCAAACACAGGAAAGGCCTATCAGGGGGCATTCTAAGCAAGGGAGGCTCCCTCTCATCACATCCGGGTCAGGGATCCCCGGACTCAAGTACTACAGCCCTTATCAGGCACTTTCAGAGGGTTCTGAGTTCAGGTCAACACCCCACCCCGCCACTCCTGCAGGGACCATACTCTGGTCTCTCTCCCATCAGGCACCTAAAGAGTTTCCAAAACATTCTCCCCACCACCTGCCTCCCACCCTTCCAAGCCCCCGGCATCAGAGTCTCTGTCTGAGAGGACCCACTTGTCCCATCCAGGGCTCAGGAAGTCACCCCATCTGGGCCCACAGCCCTGCTGGCCCCAGGCTTCTCACCTGTGCGTTGAGGGCGGCTGCCTGCTGGAGCTGGGACCTGCTCAGGGCCTGGCTGAAGGGGTCTTTGAGGAAGCGGGTGTTCCTGTGCACCACCTGCCGGGGCTTCTTAAACAGCTGCTCCTCGTCAGGGACGCCTGGTGGAGTGAGCAGAGGCGGCGGCAGGTGTCAGGGAGGTGGGCAGGGGGTGCCTTAGCCGGCAGCTCAATGGCCTGAAGAAGAGGAGCAAACTCCCTTTCCCTCAGCCAAGTCACCCCCAGTCGAGCAGAAACATTAAGACTAGTTCAGGTACCCCATCTGTGGTCCCTGGGCAAACCTCATTCCCTGGCTGACTCTGCATGGAGCCACCCCGCCCCCTCCCTAAGGGAGGCTGGGAACCAAGGCTGCTGAGACCCAGAAAGCCAAAGGCCCAAGCACACAGAAGACCAGACATGCCCAGCTCTGCCCCGCCTCCCTGCCTGGTTGTGCCCACTCACCCTCAGGGTAGTACATGAGGGAGTTTTTGGCCTTGTACTTCCAGGTCTCCACTCCAGCCTGGCTGCTCTCGATGGCTTGGTGCTCTGCCGACGGGAGAGTGAGATTATCTTTCTGCCTCTGCAATTGCGGAGGGAAGTGAGGGTCAGAGGAGCTTCCCCCCAGCGGGACTGTACCCCTGGCCCCGAGACTCCCCAGTTCCCCAGAAGAGGCAGCCTACACCCCTGCACCCAGGGACACCTTCTCAAATTCCTCCTCGGCCTGGTAAAGCCAGGCATGGCGGGCCCGGCTTTTCTCCTTGGCCACCTCCATGACCTCCTGGAAGGAAGCGTTGTCCTCACTCGTATACCGGCTCAGGAAGACATCCAGGCTGGGCAGTGGCTCCTTCTCCTCTTCTTCTCCAGCCTCTCCTGTTCAGGGGTTGGAGGTGGGGGACACAGCACCATAAATGACACGGACAGCCAACTCGTCTATCCCAGGAATCACGCCACCCTCCAAGGAGGGCCGGTGTGCCCACCCCAATCCTGTTCCTGGGTTCATCCAAGGGAGCTCACGCCACCAGAGGATACCCCCGCCTGGGTCAGCCCACAGGTGCTCTGGCCAGCTCAGCTTGTCTGCTGAATGTCAAGTAAAGCAAATGATCAGATTCGGAAATGGAGAGGGATAGGAAAAAAGGCTTTTGAGCAAGGCTGTAGTGATCACAGAGGGCTCTTCCCCACTACAACTGCCCTAGCCTCAAAGGATCTGCCTCCAGAAATCCCACTACTGCCAAACCCCCCAAGCAGGGCCCTCCTCCCTCCTGTCACCGAGCACTGTCTGTCAACAAAGTCCCCCACCTGCCAGCAAGCCCCAAAGGCAGGGACCCCAGATGACCCAGTGGTCCAGGCAGGGCACAGAGACACAATTCCCTCCCACAGCCTCAAAAGCAGCCCCCTGCTGAGATGGCATCGCGCATGAATCTTTTCTTTCTATTCCAGTGAGTTTCAAACACTGTGCAAGACTGTGCATAGAGCACGGAGAGTTAAGTTCAAGACTTGGAGTCGGAAGGATGAGGACTAAATTCCCATTTTGCCACCCACCACCTCTAAGATCTCAGAAGTCAGTGCCTTTTCTGAGCCTCAGTTTGTCCGTAAACGTCAACAATGGTAGTACCCACCACTGAGATTGCAGAAGTGTAAATAAAAGAAAAAGGATCTGCAAACTTGCCTGTGACTCAGATGCCATATTTCAGATAGAGAACCAAGCCCCAAGGTCATGACCCAACAGACTGTGCTAGCAGTAGGAAGAGGTGGGTTATGAAGTGAAAAAAGTGAAGTTCATGTGAACACACACGGCACCCACATGGGCATGGCATACTATAGACAAAAACCCGGTAGAAAACGATGTCTGCCCACCTGTGCATGCAGTGACGCCCTACTGATGGTGAGAAGACTAACTGAACGTGGGAGAGTCCCCATGGCATGCTTCCAAGCCCTGAGAAGCTTGTCACATTCAATATACTGATGTTGGACAGAACTCGAAATGCTCTTTCCTAACAAAATCCCCTTGTCAAAGCAGAATATATAATATATGCCTTCATGTCTCAGGCTCCAGTAAACAGGCTCATTTGTTTATTCTACATATGTTTGTTGAATACCTACAACACACCACACATGGTTCTGGATGCTGAAAATACAGATGGAAGCATCGCAGAGTCCCTGATCTCTGAAGGAAATATTAAAGGCAGAAACAATAAACAGAGAAAAACGTTTTTCTCAGTGTTGTTTCCCATAGTGGAAAAAAAAAAAAAAAAAGGCAGGAAGGCCCAGAGCCCCATGAGTGCTGTCACTTTATACTTATGGCAGTCAAGAAAAGCTTCCCTGAGAGCGTACCATCTGGGCCAAGATCTAATGGAAAAGGAGGAGTGAGAGAGCAGTTACTTGGGAGACATAATTGCTGCAGAGGAGCCTCCAAGGCCCACAGGGCTCCTGGAGAAGCAACTGGCACACAGTGAGCAGGATAGGTGGTGAACAATCCACACAGCAAATGGTCCACATGGCAAGCTGCGCACACAGAGATCTGTCCACCCAGGGGAGCAACCCAGTGTGAAGCTGCTGTTATTCCCATCCTACAGAGGAGGGCCAGAGGCTCAGCGGACTGCCCTGCATTTGGTAGCTGGACCTAGATCTCTCTCCTCCTAGACCAGTGCCCTCTGACCCCACAAGTTGCCATTTAGGCAAGGAGATTGCCCAAGTTCCCCATAGAACCTCACAGGGTGAGAATCCCTGCTAAGCCCACTGTGTGACTGAAAGTGAGCACTCACTCACCTTCTTCCAGCCCTCGGCCCCTCGGCCGGGACTTGTTGCTCCCCATTCCAGAACCTGTGTGCACCTCAGGAGTCTCAAATGTGGCTGGAGTCACGTCTGGGGGATGAGAGGAGGCAAGAATTAGAGAGCTGGCTTTCCCTTCTCTGCCACCCACCCGCCAGGTCCTCTTACAGGGTGGTGGGGGCTCTCGGGACATCTTGCCCAGGGCAGAGCCAAACTTGATGGCGATCTGGCGCATACGCTCCAGGTCTCCATTCTCCTCAGCCTCCAGGTACTCTTTCTGTGCCTGGAGCTTCTCCACGTCAGGAAAAAAGTCCCTCTGGATGACCGTCTGGAGGCCCTGTCAGGAGATCAGAACAAAAGTCAGAGCCACCATCTGGGTGCCCCCACCTCAGTTCACCAATGGACAGCACTAAGGCCCTTGCTGAGTACCCCCAATCTCTGTCTGCCCCAATCTCTGACCATCAGCCTCCCAGACTCCAGAATTTGGGGATGAATATCCCATGTGGCCTTGCTGCAACATCTAATGTTACTGAACTCTCCTCCAATTTGCATGAAACCCTTCTCGCTCCCCTCACTAACTGGTCCTTCTCTGTCTCCTTTGCCAGCTCCATCTCCACACAGCAGGATCAACGTGGGTGTTGCCAGCTTCATTCCACCAGTAATATTCCCATCTAAATGCTTTTCCTGGGGGACTTCAGCCAGTCATCCCCTAGCTTACATCATCACTGCCAGATGAGACTCTCAAGCCTGCATCTCCAGCCAGAACTGACTCCTGTGCTCCACACCTGTGCACCCAGCTGTCCACTGAGCTACCCGCTTGGACATCTCAGAGGTATTTCAAATTTAGCAGCTCTAAAACCCGAATTAGCTTCCTCCCATCCCTTGCCAGCTTCTCCGTCTGCATGTTCACAGTAGGACGGACGCCTATGTTAAAGGTAGTCAAGAGCCCAAGTACTCATTGACGCAGCCTATTTCCAGGACACCTAGACTTTGCACTTGCCCTTGTCGATCTCTAGAAAATCTCTGCCAGCAGCCTTCACGTCAATCAAATTCCTACTGACGCTTTAATAGGAAACTTACTTTCTCTGACCCCCACCACATATAAACAAACCCGCCCCCTTCTCTCTCCTAACAACGCTGGTATTGGGTCTCTCAAAGACACCTCTCTGCACGGAGTTTACTTGCCCCGAGGGACGTTCCACGCCCCCAGGACAGAGACTAGGGCTGCTACACCTCCTCGAGGAGACAGGGGAAACACGACCCGGGAGAAGGGACCGGAGAGGCGAGCCGCGAGAGGAGCGCGAGGCGGGAGAAGGACCCGGAAGTCGCTGGAGTCCGTACCGGGCCGTACCTCGATGTATTCTTCCTCGTCCAGGACCCGCTGCTTGCTTGTCACAGCCTTCTCCATCCCCGCCGCCCGTTTCCTCCCGGGCCCGGGCGCCTCGGGGAGCAACAAAGCCCCGGCCGAAGCGCCCGGAGACTCCATTGCTATCCCAGGACCGCACAGACAGCGCAGGCGCGCCGCAGGCTCGGAGGGGGGCGGAACGGCCCCAAGTGCGCAGGCGCCCCGCACAGGCGGCCAATGAGGGAACTGTGCGCCTCGAAGAACGGCCCGCACTCCGTAGTGATGTCACTACAAACGCTAGGCCTTAGGGGAGTTGTGGTCTTGGCCCCTCCCCGCGCTGGTCATGCTCGTCTCTGCTGCGGACACCAGGGGGCGCTGTGGTAGCGGTGGGGAGAGTGTCATTCACAATAATAGTGAAAAATTCCAGCGCTGTGGCGGTAAAAGTACGCAGCATTCCAATTTCTCGCAAATAATCAAGGCGCGTGCTTTGATATTGTTAACAAAACACACTCTTAAGAAAATTTGATAATATATGCCTTTCAAAGTTTTAATTCAAACTTTATGTAAAAAAAGAATCCTAAGACGATTGTTGATAGTTATCTAAGAAAAGAAGAAAGAAAGAAAGAAAAAAGGAAATCATGGTGGTTTAATAAAGAAATGCTTGGTCAAGGATGATCAGGGCCCTGAATAACAGCAGAGTGGGCTTCCCAAAACGGGTTCATTCTCATTGAAGTAAACCCGAAAGTTGCCTAAGCAGTTTTCAGGAATGATCATTTCTTCTCCAAACAAGTGGGGAATTATGTCAAACAAACAGAACAATTTAGTCCAATTCTGCTTCATCCCTTCAAGCACAGGGTCCTCCCCCGTTGATGGCTCCTGTTCTCATAGTCCCCCTGGGGAAGACAGACACTGTTAGATCGTTCCCACAAGCAGGTGTGAAGTTGCAGCTGTGACAAATAGGAAAGCGCTTGTACTTGGGGAGTCTGTTGGGGGGGGGAGTCAGGGAAAGCTTCTTTGGGCTGGAAGTGACTGCAGATCTAAAGGAGGAATGGGCATTGCTCAGGGGAGGAGGGAAGAGCTGGTGCAAAGGCTCAATGGTGGCAGAGAGCAGGGCAAGTTCCAAAGACTTTCGGATAAGCACAAAGTGCAAGGAGAGTGAGATGGCTCTAGAGGGGCAGGGCCATGGTGAGGAGTTTTGGCTTCATTCTAGGAGGAACGGGAAGCCCTTGGAGGGCTATAGGCAGGGGAGAGGCAGATTCAGATCTGGCTTTTATGAAGAATGAATTAAAAAGGAGCAAGAGTGGGTGCAAGTAGACAAGACTAGAGGTGGCTATGACTGTCAACACGAGAGATTTCAGAAGTTGATGTCAGGCTGGTGCAGTTGAAGCTGGAAAGCAGATCGATTCTGGTTTTTTTTTTTTTCAGAGATAAAATCGACTTGCTATGGGCATGGGGATGGTGGGTGAGGAAGAGAAGGGCACCTGAGCCTGGTTTGGACAGCACAAAGCTCCTCTTGGATAAGCCTATGGGCTCCCAGGGGGGGCGGTCAAAAGGGACAAGTTGGATAAAAATGTCAAGCTTGGGGCGAGGACGCGGCTGCAGGTGTAAATATGGCAGAGGATAAACATAGGAGCCCAAGAGGGAGAGAAAAACCAGAGAAGAGAATGGAGGTGAGAGAGGTGTGTCTGGGACTGAGCAGTGCCTGAGGATTCTTTGTTAATGGTCAGGGGGAGAAGGTGAGTCTGGGAAAGGGCAGCTGTAGAGAGGAAGGAGAGAAACCCCTGAACTGTGCACCTCGGGCCAGCTCCACGTGACAAGTGACAACAGGCCTGGAACCCAGCGAGCTAGGGATGCGGTTTCCAAAGGCTAGGCCAGGATTCTAAGGAGAGAACTTCATGAGAGTCAGAGAGGGAGCCATCAGTGGGCAGAGATAGTGCTGGGGAAGTCATGGCAGGAGCCACCACTCCAGCGTGGAGTGTCCTGGGAACTGGCAGCCTGGTTTTCTCCACGTTTTAAGGATGTACTGTCTTCAGCCAGAAAAAAACTCGACCCCCAACCCTATCCCACCCTTTCCTTCCAGGAGACAGAACCAGATGCCCAAACCAGAGGAGGGGGGCTGTTTAGATGCCTTTTGGGGTAACTGAAGCCTCGTTTTCATGCTGCCCTTCACCCCGGGACCTGGATGATGGAGCAAATCCAACTTCCTCTGGCCCCACCCTAGGATGGCAGGGAGCACACAGCACACCACAGAAATCCCCCAGTGGGGTGCAAGCCAGGATCCCCACCCACAAGGCAGGTCAGCAGCACCCAGGGGTGCAGGAAACCACCCAATCTGTGCTGGGACTGGGATGGAAACTCTGCAGCTCACTTTATCCCAGGACTCACTGGGTTGTGCTCGCCTGACACCCCCTAGGCCAGGGGAAGGAAGGAGGAAGGGCAGGGTGGCTGGGTGTGGAAGCTGAGCCACACAGCAGCCTTGGGACTGTGGACTGCTTATTTATTTCTCCGTGCCAGCATGAAACTCCCAGATGAAGTTTCTGGAGAGGGGACTTCTGGAGATGCCATCATTCACTCTTTTGATTCTATAGGTCTGGACACCCAGGTCTCATGAAGGGACCCATGAGCCATGCTAGAACCACCACAAACACCACCCGGGTATCTGAGACGGGGCAGGACAAGGCAGGTGGGCTTGGGTCAAGGGGGGCCCATGTCCCTACTTGAGGAGAGGAGAGAGGCCAATTTCCAGGCATGGGAAGGAGATGTCACTGGGAGAGACTCTGGATTCCCCCACATTGATAAAGAGGTGGTTCCATTCCTTAGTGCCTGGGGGGGGGTTGGGGGGGGCTTGAGGAAGCTACGCCCTCCCTGTCGTCCCCCAAAGGGAACTTCTCTGGCCCTCCCCCCCTCCCCCCACCTGCTTGCCCCTTTTCACAGGGCAGATGGCCTGACCAGGGCTGCAGAACCACCCCTGGCCTTCCCCATCCTCAGAGGGTCTCCAGCTCCTGGGATGCAGGAAGCTGTGGGGGAGGAGAGAGATTGGTGACTCCTCCCAGCTCCTCCTCAGGTAAGTCTGGTCTCTCTCCCAGCTCCCCCCTCCCCCCCAAAAAAGGGCGCAGCCAAGCCCAGGAGTGGCCCCAGAGTCATCAGCCGCTCTCCGTGGGGGGCTTCTTGGCTCCGGACAGGAGCCTGGAGGTCGCTGATGCACGCTTCTGATGTCGCCACTTGGCCCGGCGGTTCTTGAACCAGACCTGAGGAGGAAAGCTGGCTGCTCAGGACCCACCCAGGACCCGCGTCCCACCGGGCTTGCGCGGGTGTCCGTGGGCGGATGGGGTCGGAGCAGATAGGGACTGAGACTCGGGGCGCCGGGATGGGAACCCTTCCCCAACACCCCCCCACTCCTCTACCCGGCGACACCCAGGTCGCCCCTTCCTTCACCCCTCTAGTGTCGCTCTGTGTGCTTCTGAGGATCCCCGAGTACGCGAACATCCTTTTATTTATTTATTTTAGGTACGGGGCCGGGGATTGAACCCGGGACCCCGTAGGCGGGAAGCCGGAGCTCAACCACTGAGCCACATTGGCTTCCCTAAATTGGTTTTTTCTTTTGTTTGCTTGTTTTGTTTTTAGGAGGCACCGGTGACCAAACCCCAGGAACTCCCATGTGGGAAGCAGGCGCTCAACTGCTTGAGCCACATCCGCTCCCGCGAACCGCTTTTATCACCAGGAGAAAAAAAAAAAAAGTTTAAAACAGAAGAAAAGAAAACTAGCCTCATCTCCTCTCCCCGCCTGTTCCAGCCGCACCTTCCCGCACCGCGTGGACCCCGCCCGCCCCGCGTCCCGGGTCGACCCTGCGGCCCATCGCAGGCCTCTCCAGCGCGTCAAGGCTAGGCGTCTTTTAAAGAGGGGGAGGGACGGGAGGGACCGACGGAGGAAGGAAAGCCGGTTGCCGGTCCCCTCTTGGAGGACGCGGGCGCCGGGCACCCACCTCCACGCGCTCCTCCCGCAGGCGGATGCGGCCGGCCAAGCGCTCGCGCGTGCCGACGTCCGGGTACTGGTTCTGCACGAAGAGCGCCTCCAGGGCCTGCAGTTGTTCCTCGCTGAAGATGGTGCGGTGGCGCCGCGTGCGCCGCTGAGGACCCGGGCCGCCCACGGCCACAGCCACCGCCACGCCGGGCAGCGCCGGGGGGCCTCCGGACGGCGCGGGCAGGGCCACCGCGGGCCCCAGCCTCAGCGGCCACGGCAGCCGCGCGCCTGCGGGCATGTGAGCGCGGTAAGTGCCGGCGAGTCTGGTTGGGGCCCCAGCGCGCGACACCCGTGGAGCCCGCCCGCCTGGTGCGGGGAGCTGTTCACTCACCCGGCCGGACGGCGGGCTCTGGAGGCCCGCGGGGGCCGCAGCAGCAGCAGCAGGCGCAAGGCGCGGCCTCGGGCGCCGCGAGCCTCCCGGGCTCCCCGCGCGGTGCGGGGCTCCGGCGGCCGGCGGGTTGCTGGGGGCGGGCGTTGCGGGCTGCGGAGTTGCGCTCGGGCGGGCTGGAGAGGATGTGCTCGATGGAGAAGGGGCAGGGCCGTCCGGGGCCCCGGCGGCTCGCCGCGCCCCCTGCCGCCGTTTCCATGCCCGCCCTCCAGCCCGCCCAGAGCCGCCGCCAATATATATACGTCGGGGGGAGCGCGCGGTAATCCCTGGGCCGGCGCCGAGTCCACGCGGGCTAATCCCGCGCCCGTGAGGAGCGCGCTAATCCCCGGCCGCCGCCAGGCCGGGAGAGCATGCAACGCATCGGGGCGTGGGGACCTGGCCGCGGCGGAGGCGGGGCAGGGGTGGGGTGCAAGAGGACCTGGAGGGGACCAGCAGCGCCCGCTTCGGTCCTTCTGTCCGACCAGCGGCCGGCAGACGGCTCGCGAGGATCCCCACGGGGAATGGCAGTGCCCCTGGTCCCGCGGCTCCGCCATTGGGGCTCTTCCCCTTTGTGGCCCAACCGAGGTGGGAGAGCGAGTCTGAGGAAACCCACCTAGACCCGCAGTCTCCTGGCCCCCAAACTCTTGGCTTCCAACCTCAGATGGGCCCCCCATCCCCGCAATCCCACCACATTTTGGCCCCAGACCTCCCACCTCTCCCGAGGTTCGGCCTCAGCTTCATGGCAGGTTTGGGCAGGAGCCGGGCTGGGAGGAGCGGGTGCTCGGAGGAGCTGTGAGGGCCGGGCCTTCAGGGTGGGCTGCCCCAGTGGAAGGGCAAGTTCTGAACCCTGCGTCTGCGTGTCACACACCCACAAGCTCACCGCCAGGCATTCACGCTGCCTTCTTTCCTGGTACAAGGAAACCTTCTCAGCCCATCCAAGACCCCTTCCCCTACTTTCCCACTTGTCCCAGCATTCCCCCCCACACACACCACCACCAAACTTCCCATTCCCCTGCACCCTACACCCCTGTCCCTGCACCTCCAGGTCCCCAGTCCCAGTTCTCAAGAGTTGTCTCTGGTGGGGTCTCCACCTCCTCACTGGCCAAACCATGTCAGGCTATGGTCTACCATCCCCAGCTCATTCTGTGCTACCTTGAGGGAGGATCTCCATTGTGTCAAATTCCCTGAAAACGATTTCAATTTCATTCTCAATTAAGCAGACTTGGCACTTCCACTTAATATCCTGTTCTCTAGGAAATCAATTGTGTGGCATACAGGACAGATGCAAGAGACTGTCTGGTTTTCCAGCTGTCATTTCCTGGCTGTATGACCTTCCATAGGTCCCTTTACCCCTCTGTGCCTGGGTGACTTGCTCTCTAAGCCAGCATAATAGTGACATTGCTCTTTAGTCCCTACCTGTAAGAAGTTTAGAACCCTGCCCGACACAGGTTGGGCTCTGAGAATTGTAGCTGCGGTTGTGGGATGACACAGTCACCTTCCCACCATTCTTGTTGCACCCTTCTTTGGGCTGCTTGGTCGACCCCACTCAGGTATTGGTAAAGACACTTTGGGTTGCAAATGACAGAACCTGCTGAGTCAACTCCTGTTACAAGAAGTCCCAAAAGAGGGTGCCCCAGGCTTGTTAACCCAGCAGCTTAGAGTTGGAGCCTGTCTCCTCTGGGAGTGGCCCTCCTTTTCCCAGCCACCTGCTTCATGGTGGCAGAATGGCTGTGGCAACCTGTCCTCCATTAACAGGCTCAGCTCCTCCCCGGTTGGTCTCGGCTGACATATGATCCTAGTTTGGGGTGTGCTGGTCAGCAAGGGATGTGGGAGCAGATCCAGAGGAGGGCAAATGAGACAATGTTTGAGCTCCGGACGTACTTTTCACGGAGGTGGGGCTGCCGTTGTTCACCATGGTGGAGCAGGCCACTTCTGCAGGCTGAGAGACGGTTTGGGGGTGCCCTTCCTTTGCCATTGGGGCTCTGACTTTGATGTAAGAGTCTAGGTGGCAGAGGTGGCTCAAGCCATTGGGTACTTCCCTCCCACATGGGAGGTCCCGGGTTCAGTTCCTGGTGCCACCTAAAAAATAAAGAAGATGAGCACACAATGAACAGACACAGAGAGGAGACAGCGAGCATAAACAATGGTGTGGGGGGGGCAGAAATAAATAAAAATTAAAAAAAAAAAAAGAGTCTAGGTTGATGTGGAGCAGGTGTAGCTCAGTGGCTGAGCACCTGCTTTGCATGTACAAGGTTCTGGGTTCAATCCCCAGCATCTCCTAAAAAAATAAAAAGTCTAGGTTGAGAACTCAGCTTGTCTGGGATTCTGCCATGGTTATGCTAAGTCCGTGCCTGATCTTCATTTCTGCCCAGCCTCTGGCTGCAGGCAAGGAGGGTCTCCCTCCCTGTATCAAGGTGGCTTCTAACATTCACATTTTGCTTTAAATTGTGAACTAATGTCACTGAGTCCGTCACTTTCTCTCTTCAAGGAGGCAAGAGTGCTTAGTGCAGCCACTCAGTTCCACAGCCTGTAGAGCTACTATTTCCTCCCAAGTGCCAAGGACGTCGCAGTGGCTACAGCATCCCCTTCTGCCTGCATCCCATCCCAGGTGTCCTAGGTGACAGTCTTTGATATCTCACTGCTACACATGCCAGGAGCCCTCGTTTTTCGCCCTGCCACAGCAGTGGTCCCTTGTTGCCATCCAAGAGTTGGGTCCTGTATTAGTCAGTGTTCCCTAGGGAAACAGAACCAACAGGAGAGATCTGTAAATAGTATGAGATTTAAAATTGTCTCATGTGACCATGGGGATGCAAAAGTCCAAATTCTGTATGGCAGGCTGCAAGCCAGGGGTCCTTGTTGAATTCCCCAGGAGACGCTGGCTGTTTGGAGTAGAGATGGGGATTCTCTCTCTGAATGCTGAATTCACTTCCCCTTTTAAGGCCTTCAACTGACTGGATGAGATGTCAATCATTGCTGATGGCAATCTCCTCAATTGTTTGTAGATGTAACCAGCCATCTATGCAATCAATTCACTGATGATTAAAATCCATGAAATGGGGAAGCAGATGTGGCTCAAGTGGTTGGGCATCCGCCTACTGATATAGGAGAACCCAGGTTCGATCCCTGGGACCTCCTGGTAAAAAAAAAAAAAAAAAAAAAAAGGCAAGCAGGCGAGCCAAGGCCCACGGGGTGAGCCAGGCAGCAAGATAATGATGCAACAAAAGAGATAAGCAGGGGAGAGTCAAGGTAAGACATGCCAGAAACCAGGAAATGAGGTGGCGCAAGTGACAGGTGTCTCTCTCCCACATCAGAGGTCCCTAGGATTGAATCCCAGTAAAGCCCGGAGGAGAAAAATGAAAAGGCAAGAAACAGATACAGAAGATCACCCAGCGAATGGACACAGACAGCAAGCAGAGGTGGTGGTGGTGGTGGGGAGAGCTCATAGAACTGTACACCAAAAAGGAAAAATAAAGTCAATAAAAAAAAAAAAATCCATGAAATCCTCTTGTATCACAATTAGCCCAGTGCTTGCTTGACCAAACAACTGGGCACCATTACCTGACCAAGTTAACAAATCAGCCTAACCATCACAGGTCCTTAGACCTGCTTTCTAGAACCACCCATCCCTGGTACCAACCATTTCAGCTCTAGTTCCTTAAAAGCAAAGTCTGAGATGGAAACTCCTGTTCAAATGATTTTTTTCCCCAAGCACTCAGAGTTTGATTGTGATGTTTGTGGTAATTGTCAATGTTTACTTTCCTGGGCAGCTCAAGCAAATACCATGCCATAGTTTGACTTACACAATGGGGATTTATTTGCTCACTACTTTTTAAAATAAATTAAGCAAGGATAATTGCTTATAGGTTTTTTTTAAGATTTATTTTTTATTTATTTATCCCCACCCCCCTTGCTGCTTGTGCTTGCTGTGTCCATTTGCTTTGCGTTTTTCTGTGTCTGCTTGTCTCTCTTTGTTGTGTCATCTTGCTGCACCAGCTCACTGCGCTGCATGGGCTGTCAGCTCACTGTACCAGGCGGGCCGTCAGCTCACTGCGCCGCGTGGGCTGTCAGCTCACCTCACCACGCGAGCCGGCTTGCCTTCACCAGGAGGCCCCAGAAATCAAACCCGGGGGCCTCCCATATAGTAAATTAGAGCCCAACCAATTGAGCCACAGACGCTTCCTGCTTATAGTTTTGAGGCTAAGAGAAAGTCCTGATCAAGGCATCATCAAGGTGATGCTTTCTCCCCAAAGACTGGTGTTCTGGAGCTGGCTGTCAGTGATCCTTAGCTCTGGGCTCCTGTCACATGGCAATGCACATGGCGGCTTCTCCTGGCTTCTCCATTCTCTTCTGGGTTCTGGAGACCGTCAACTTCTTGCTTCCTATGGCTTTCTCTCCATCTGGCTGAATTTCATTGCCCCTTTAAAGGACTCTAGTAATAGGATTAAGACCCATCCTGATGGAGGTGGGTCACACCTTAACTGAAGTCATCCCATCAAAAGGTCCTACGTTCAATGGGTTTAGACACACAGAAATGGATTAAGTTTAAGAACATATCTTTCTGGGATACATACAGCTCCGAACCACCACATCAGCTTTCAAATATTTGAAGTTTTTTGGGATTTTTTTTTTCCCATTCTAAATAAATATTCATTTTCATACTTTAAAAAAATAATAATGAGTTGGTGATTGTGAGGATGTCTTTGAAGTCTACCAGCCACACCTTAGGGAGATTTCCTGTAAAGCCTGGTGGTAAAAGTAAAATAAAAGTGGCCAAAACATTCCAACATACTGAAACATAACATTTACAAAATGTTAGAGAAAGTGAGCAAATGTAACTAGTTTTTTTCCCTGTAAATACTGTCCTTTATTGAAGCAACAAAGAATATTCTCTTGAAGGAAGTCCTCTGCCACCCATACTTCTCTCCCACTTTCCTAGAATTGTCTGCTATGGCAAGCCCTGGAGAATATAAAACCTATTATTCTAAGGAGAAAAAGAATTCAGCACCCATTTAAAAAAAAAAAAAAATTCCTGTCGAAGGAAGAAAAAAAAAAAAAGGGAGAGAGGGAGAGAGAACGAACAGTTCAGCTGCTAAAAACAATGTCCCAGACCTCAAATAGTCTGGTAGGAAAAGAAAAAACTGGACAAATATAAAACAGTACAGATACTCTGCTTGCTTGCTTTCTCTCCCAATGTGGAAAAAAAAATATTTAAGGAGCTTCTGCAGATGAGCAACATCATGAGCTTTATGTTGATATTATTATCTTTCAATTTTTATTATATCTTGATGATGTGTCTACCTATTGACTCTGCCTTACCTAGACTAGGTACTCAATGTGTATAAAAAATATATTTGAACTTCTTTGTGGTAACATATGGACAACTCAAAATCTCCCCTTTTGAACCCATTTTCAAGTGTACAAATCAGTGGAGTTCATTTGCTGCCATCCCTTACTGAAAAGTTTTCATCACTCCAAGTGATTTTTTTTGGGGGGTGTGCTCTTGAGAGAACGGTGAAAGAAGCAAACGGAAACCACCCATCTTTTTTTTTTTTTTTTTTAACCGGGAGGTCCCAGGGATCGAACCCGGGTCCCTCCATATGGGAGACGGATGCCCAACCATTTAGGCCACATCTGTCCCCCTAATCACCCATCTTAGTTTTCCTGAGTCTCTCCTGGTTTTAGCACTAAAAGTTCTGCCTTCCAGGAAATTCCTTGGTCCCGGGAAAACTGAGATGGTTGGTCCCTCTAGAAGCTGGACAGGGCTGGGGTAGGGGAATGCTAAGCAAGGAGGTGGTCCCAAGTAGAGGCCAGTTAGTGTGGTCTCATGTGGCAGCACTGGGCAGACAGATGACTTTTCATAGTTGGACCACCTGGAGGCAAGGCAGGGGCTGGCCTTTTGCACCCCCATGCCACTCAACATTAGAGATATGCCCCCAGGTTTGGAGGGGTTCCCATCACCCAGAGGAAATTCTCCAAGACAGGGCAGCTCTGTGCCACTACCACTCACAGCCTCACAGCATGGGGACAGTGCAGTGATGTCCCCACGGTGTCTATACCCAGCCCCTGTGGCCTCCATTCTACCTCTGAGGCACACCTCTCCACTTGCCACTCACTCACCTGGGTAAGCACACACCTGGACTCCCATTCACCTTGGTAAACGCACTCCTGTCCACCCAGGTAAATGGCATACCTGCCTACCTCTTTGCCTCCATAAATGCTCAGAGCTGCCCAAGCCTTAAACCTACAAGCCATGTGAGACTTTCCCCTTCGCTCCCCATGCCCAAATCTCAGGAATGCTACTTCCAACGCCATCTGGAATTGCCCAAGTGTCCTTCTGTGCTGCCACCAATGTAGCGCCAGCCACAGATGTCTCTCTTTTGGGCCCCCACCGTGCCTTTCTAACTCATCGCTGGTCACTTTTCTTTCCTGAATCAACCCCTTCCCCAAGGGAGCCACCCATCCCCCCAAGCCAGAATGATCCTCAAAAACACAAATGGAATAATTATGGGCTCTCCCTTGCTTCAGACTCTCCAAGCACGCTCCTTCCTCTCAAGATAGGAAGCAAACTCTGTGGACCTTCCAGCCCTGGATGACAGACAGTTCACGCTGCCCACCCCCAGCCACCCCATTCGGCCTTGGAGGCACCGAGATTGTCTGGTCTGGGCCCCTCTCCCGGGAGCTTCCATCCTTTCCTCCCAAGTCCGGCTCCTCTCACCCCAGCTTCATCACAGTGTCGCTGCCCTCCCCCTGGAGCCCTTCCCTGGCCACCCCACCTGCCCTCCCCCAGCCATCTCAGGTCCTGGACCATCCTGTCCTCTCGGGAGCGCTCATTTCTGTTTCCTGGGCAGTCCCAGCTGCTTCCAGGACAGGCCAAAACTGGCCAGTGCCCAAAGAGAGGAAACGAACAAGCGGGGGTATAGCTCCTTGACGGGGGGGGGGGGGGGGAGGGGGGGGGGGGCACAGAGGAACTGATTTATGGATGGATCCTGACAAACCATTGGTTTGGGGCCAGCAGAAGCCCTGATGCAACATCCCCAGCGGAAGGCAGCCTGGCCTAGCCAAGGCAGGGTGGGGATTGGGGGTTAAGGCCCTGCAAGTATCTGGACAGGTAGTCGGGTGGTGGGGATACAGGAGGTGGAGCCCTCACCCAGGGGCACTGCTGCCTGACACCTGGTTGAAGCTGGGGGCATCCACTGCCAAAACCGCAGCCAGGGCTAGGGCAGGTAGGAAGTCCCAGGAACAGGTGGATAGGGGGTCCTGGGCACAGTGGGAGTATCCTGTGGACAGGTGGGCCCGGGTGAGGAAGTGGTCTGGTAGCAGCTCAGAGTCGGGGAGGAGCACTCGGGATGGAAGGGGTGAGCCGGCGCCCAGGGTACCCTTGGCTCAGTGGATGCCGCCCCCCTGCTCTTCTCCCCACACCCCTCACCCTTTCCACCCCTTTGCCCCCTCATCTCCTCCTTTCCCTACCGGTAGGGAGAGGTCATCAGGAATCCCCTGATTGCTTTCTTTCATCCCAGTGCCTTTCATTGCAGCAAACACCCGCTAATGCCTCCTTTATCACAGAATTAAGGGATTTAGGGCCGATCGCACAAAGGGGCCCTTGATAGCAGCCATAATCAAACGCCAATCGGCCGGATCTCAGGCGGGACCGTGAAGAAAGCGCGCACCGGGGATTAGCAGGGCCCAGCGGCAGGGCCGGGTCCAGATAGCATCGGTGCAGCCCGGGGATGAAGCCGCCGGGAGAGACTGGGCCGGGCCGGAGAAAGGCCGGCTTAGCACCACCGAGCGGAGATTCTGAAGCCATTAGAGGGAGATTAACACCTGGGTTAATCTGCTTTGGCCGCTCAACTGTCAGGAGGGAGCGCGCTGTGGATAGGAGGGTGGGTGCGAGAGGCTGCCCCTGCAGGCCAGGGCTCTGGCCTCAGTTTCCCCTGCTGTCACCAAGCCAAGCCCTAAGACATCCCCACGCCCATCCCCAAGACACACAGTCCTGGGCTTTACCCACCACTTCTGCCCCCTTTGTTAGACATCAGGGAAGACAGCCCCTCTGACCCCAGCAGACATTCCATAGACCCACCACCCCCTCTTCTGTTCCCTTGCCTGGAGTAACATTCCTCAGCCAGGCACCCACCATTCCACATCACAGATACTGACAGACCAGATAGGGGCAGCTGCAGATTCTCCATCTTTCTCTTGGGGTCCCCTCCCAAGGTACACACCCAGCCGCTGTGGAGTGTTTGTTAATTGACTCACTGACTGGGCTCATGTGATGCCACCTGCTGCCATCTTTAGCCCCCTCTTACTAGGTTAGGCGTGGAGGGGTTCCTGGGTCCCAGAGAGGTCCTTTGTCTTCCTGGGCTTTTCCCATTTGAGAAATGGAGCTGGCTCCCCCTCCCTTCCCATGGTTGAAACTGGAGATACTGGGGCAGAAAGGGACAGGGGGAGGACAAACCAGACAGAAGTCCTTCCTTCCCTCCTTTAGCAGGGTGACCAAACTTCTCTCCCACCCTCTCGGACCCAGGGGAGACACAGGCCCAGGCTCTGCCCTCGGGGAGCTGGGGTCTGAGGACACAGGAAGATAACCAGGTGAGGGGGTTGTGAGAGCAAACGGGAACAGGTCCCCGACCAGCAAGGCCCCAAAGACAGTGAGAATGACAGGGCAAAGATGGAGGGTGGAAGAGTGTTCCAGGAAGGGGTAACAGCGTGCTGATGGGCAGAACAGGTTGCCCTGGGAAATGGAGGCATCTCCAGGTGTGTGTGTGTGTGTGAGTGGCGGGGGGACCGGGGAGTGACCCCTCAGCTAGCGCATCAAGAAGCGCCCTTGGCGCATCGAGGACCAGGAGCTAGTGGCCGTGACGGTGAGAAGTCCCCTCCCCCGACACCCAGCTACTGGAATAGAAAGCCGGGGCCACAGCGGCGCGGAAACCAAGACCTGCATGGCAACAGCGCAACTCCAACTCCCGCGGTCCCGGGCAGAGCGCGTGCGCAGCCAGCCGGGGGGCGCGGCCTTGTGACGCCACCAGGGCGCGCCGCCCCGGCTTCCGGACGCAAGTGGCTTCGGCCTTTTTCGGCTTTGGGGGTTGCCTGGAAATCTCCCGGCCGTCTGGGCGGCCCTGCAGTTCTGACTGTGCTGCGTGTCCCCGAGGCCGGGGACTTCCGAGTCCTCCTTCAGAGAGGGACCTCGGGAAGTCCCCTGATTGCCCCCCGGCCCATGGACCCCATCGCCGCCCCTCCATGGCGGTGCTGAGTGAGGCCTCGCTGCTCTGGGTCCCGCGGCCTTCAGCACCCGGCCCCGGGGCGCAGACTAGTGACCACGGGCCCCTGCCGCTTACCAGAGGCGACCCTCGCCCCGGCCCTGGCGGTCACAGCCTCGCACGCGTATCCGGTCTGACCGCAGCATCACAGTCGCGGGCATTTTATTCTTCCGCCCCAGACGTGGGGCGATTCCTGGGCACTGAGAGGAGGGGGCTCGCCAGGGTCGTCGGCATCGGGGGTGGGGGAGGCAGTCGGGTGTGCGCTTAGGCTACGTAAGGTTTCCTCGGGGCAGAAAAGCCGCCTAGCCAGGGAGCCTCAGCGACCCACCCGGTCAGCCATGAAAACCGCCCAGGGCGCCGCGCCATAGCTTCGTTGGGCTTCTCGGCTAGGGATTGAGCTGCTTTGCTAGCGAATGAGCCACAGGTCACTGGAGGCGTTTGAGCAGAGGTTGGGGGTGGAGAGGGGTGAGATGGGTTCACTCCCTGAGGTCACTTTGGGAGATGACAACCCGGAGCCAAGTGGGGTCAGGTTAGGGCCAGTGGAGGATTAGGTGGGAAAACAGCTCAGGGTTAAAAATGAAAAAATACTTATGATTACTTAATCACTATATAGATGCCTTTTTACTTCCAGTAAACAAAATAGGTTGGTACCTGAAATTACTGAAACTGGCTAGACTGACTTCACCATTTTTATGTGACCATTTCTGACTAAAAACCTGCCATTGTAATAATTATTCCAGGTGGATCTTACCCTTGTATATGGCCACTTGTACCTGCTATTATAATTATTATTCCAGACGGATCTTACCTTTGCATATGAACATTTCTATTGAAAGGGTGACCACTCCACCTTCCTCTGATATCCATATGAAAAAACCTTGTAACTGACCTTTTCGTTAACCTCTTCCTGATGCCTTGATCTTTGATAATAATTGTAACTTTATGACTCACCCTGGTCTGGTACCCACCCGCATCCTGTTCAGCCCTTTAATGTTTATTAAGAACCTGTGCAAACTCCACCCCAATTACTCATTAGCATCCTGATAGTATAAAATATTAGAATTTCTGTAAATCGAGGAGGCAGTTTTTGGGCCATCTCAGGTGACTGACCTTTGCGCAAACGCTTTTTCTCTTTGGAACCCTGGTGTCTCAGAAATCAGTCTTTAGAGTGCATCAGGAGTAAGGAATTTGCATTTGTTCGGTATCAGGAGGGGAGCTATAGGGCCACACCAAGGGCCACCATATTTTCCCTGGGTCACCACATTGTCAGCCTACATTATTGGCACCAAGCCACATCTAGAAACAGTTTCAATGTTTTTGCTCTGTTCCCCCATCATCCTTTCAAGCCTCATCTTCCCTGTCTTCCGCTATGCTGGGTGCCTGTCCTTGTTCCCAGGTCCCCAGGAAACCTCAGGCTCCCGGCTTTGCCCCTGATCTAAGACCCCTGTCCAAAGAGTCGGTGAAAACATTTAGGAAATAAAAAGGAAAGTACTCGCATCCTCAGCTGTTCTCTGCGGGCTGAGAAGGACACAACCCCTAAAAAAACAGAATTCTCTTTGCTAACTAAAAGGAGACAGAAGACCCATTTGTCAGGAGTGACTGGCTTTTTTCTGAATACTAAGGCCTGATTGCAATTCTTTATCTACACAATGGACGTGGAAAAGCCCAGAGGTGTCTAAGGGGAGGGTTCAAAGAAGACCCAGGCTGGGAAACACTGGAGGGGGCTTTCAACCAGAGAAAGCAGGGCACCATCCTCAGCCACACAGTGGGAAGGGCAGGGCAGAGGTCAGCCAAGTTGCTCCTTTGTCCTCTGAGGCCATCGTCCTTCTTGGGCACAGAGCCCTGTCCATGATAAGCGCAGGCTCAAGGCTGTGCCAGAGGATGAAGGCTGGCTCTGGTGGCCCCCTTCTGGGGACAGGTGATTTGGAGTCCTCAGATGCTCTTCTCTGATATGCAACCCTGCCAGCCGGGTTGCTAGGGGAACTGGGGAACCAGGTTGGAAGTCCAGGGGGCACCGAGGAGTCTGCTCTACCTCCCGGTTGGCTTGCAGATCCACCTCTCTGCCCCTTGGCCCCATTGCTGTACGTGCCTGCCCCTCCAGCTGCTGCCCACGTGTTCACTTCCCTCCAGCATTGCTGACCTTTTCCCTCAGGCTCTTCCCTGCACACAGGACAGACACCCTTCCCTTCCTGCCCTGGTCTCTTGCCCCTCTTCCTCAGGTTTCAGCTCCAAGGATTGCAACTGCCTACTTCTCCTGTAATGGAAACAAATGTTGGCTCCTCCATGCTCACAATCCCAGCTCCATTAATTCACATCCTAAATGCCACCTGATGGTCACCTTGTGCTGTGTGATGCAGTGAGGGCACCCTGGACCTACTGCAGGGCCTTGCTCTCAGCTCCCTTCTGCCTGCGAAGGGGGGTGGGGACAGGACTTTGGGGGCACTGGTGTGGGGTTCATGAGTGGCTGGTATCCTTGAAGGTCATTAATGCAGGAGAGGAGAGCAAGTTGTATCTCTTAAGGCCCAGCTGCTGGGCCTTCACCTACTTCAGGAATGACCTGGAACCCCGGGAGACTGCAAACAACCTCCAGCAGCCCTGAGAGAAACCAAACACGCATGGGGGCTTCCTTAGGCATGGTTCTAAACCCAATGAGGTCGCATCTTGCATTATCCCCCTTTACAGGTGAGTCAGGTAACTTGCCCAAGGCCACTCAGTGAGCAAATGGGGAGAGCTGGGGTCCTGAGCCTCACACTCTGCTAACACCCTAGAGCCTGCCCATGCTGCAGCTGGAAGGCAGGCCCAGGGGGTTCGGGTTCACCACCCCCTCCAGGCTCAGTGGCTTGGACTGTCACCTCACCACCCCTGGGCCCTCCTGCCAGGGGTGCTCCCCTTGCATCCCCAAACCCACACATGGCCCCTCAGATGTGCCCTGGGCACCCTGCACTCCTTCCCATGCTGCAAAGAATCATGGCCCCCCACAAAGGCATGTTCAAGTGCTAAGCCCCTGTCCTGCTAGGGAAGGGGGGGTGAACTTATTTGTAAATAGGATTTCTAAAGAGCCTATAGAGGACAAATTGAATTGGGAGTGGGGCCTTAATCCGGTATGACTGGAGTCCTTATAAGCAGAGAAAATTGGACATGGAAGTAGTAGAAGCCAGAAAAAAAGACACAAATTTCGGAAAAGGCGTGGCCTGCCAACATCCAAAGTGTGAGCTGATAAATTCCTGTTGAAGCTCCAGTGGTAACTGTTAGAACAGCCTCAGCAAGGTCTGACACATCCCCTAAGGGCAGCCTGGCAGGATCTGCTCCAGGGGTGGGGTCCTGCCTAGGAGAGGCTTCAGCTGCCAAGCCTTCATTCAGAGCCAGACCTGGGATGACTTTTCCCCCCCGGAGGGGTCACTTGGACAGGAAGGTGCCTTTTCTGATACACACACACACACACACACTGGGAGCACCTGCTGATCCTGCTTGCCCACAGGGCCCCTCCTGTGGGAAGTAGAGAGGAGGGGCTTGTTTCCCACTTGTGCCTAGGCCCCAGAGGCTCCCCATGGAGGACCACCTTCTGTCTTCTACATCCTTCTGCCCCAGGAGAGCTGCCTCCCAGGCTGGGTGAAGACATGAGGACAGCTCCTGGCTCAGAGCCTTAGGGAATGGAAAGCTGGACGCCCCCTGCAAGGTTCAGGGCCCACAGCATTTTACTGCTGCTCCTTCCCAAGCAGCCCATTGCACAGAGAGGTAGAGGGAGGTGTGGAGGTGGGCAACACTGCAGGCTATGGGCAGGGGCAACCCAATCCTCCCCTGATGCCAGCACCTGGGCCCACCCTGCACTGATCACACAGCTGCGCCTCCTTCCAGCCCACCAGGCCACAGGGAGAAGCTGGATGGAGCCCAGATGGAGAGCTGAGGCTGGCTGCCCTCCCCTCTCCCCCAACCGCAGACGGGCCTATACAGGCAGGAGGCTGTGACAGGATCCGGTTTATTCTGCCTTGGGAGGGTGGTCCTGAGAGTGGTGGGTGCCACCCTGTCCTGGGCGGAGGGAAGGCCCGAGGGCCACTTAAGGCCAGTGGCAGGAGAAGCAGAGGGCACAGGGGCCCTGGAATGCGTGAGGCAAGGCCGAGGCCCAGAGGCAGCTGTGGTAGGCCAGGACAGGGTGCCCCTGCCACCCAGGGTGGAAGGCACCGGGCTGGGACTGGGCCATGGACCCAGGCCCCACGGGCACCCCGGGAGGTGGGCACAGGGTCACACAACAAGGAACCGACACACGGCTCACAACGCGTGGGCGTGGACTCACAGGGACACAGCCGGCCAGACGCAGGAACACCATGGTGGAATCAAACACAGACCACATGACAGACCACATGGACACACGGCCCCAACAGCCATGGGGACAGACACAGGCCACAGGGGACGGAAGGGGCCTTTTGGCACAACTGCACTGGAACCATGGACTCATGGGAGATGGGACAGGCAGCTGGTGCAGAGGCGCGGGGGTCGAGGTCCCCACGCAGAATCTCCTGCTCAGTCCGTCTTCCACACTTTGTTGAGCAGCTTCACCACCTCATCGTAGATGACAAACACGATGGCCACATCCAGGCAGACCCGGCCCAGGCGCGGGACAGTGCCCTTGTAGAACCTGGGGGGTAGGGAGCATGAGGTGAGGGAGGCAGGGAGGTGGGAGGCAAGAGAAAAAGGATAAGGAGATGACTCTCTGGAATTTGGAAGGGAGCTCCTGGTGGGCAGGGAGAAGGAGCAGATGCCAAAGGTACAGGCTGGGTGGGGCAGGGTGGGGCAGGGTGTAGGATCAAGTCCAGGTAGAAGGGGCCAGGGAGGGGGTGGGGGACACCAGCCCTCCCTTCCCCCACTCACGCCTTGAGCCCCTCATTCCTCAGAATCTGCAGAGCGCAGTCCACAGTGTTCCGGTATTTGTGGGCCTCCAGGCCCTGCAGAACACAAATCCAGGAGAGTGCTCAGGCTGAAGGCTCCCTGCCTTTCCCCCAGCCTTCCTCCCCCTCCCTCCTCCAACCCCACCCCACCCCACCTGCATCCGAGTCTTGATCACATCCAGGGGAGTGTTCCCGAACACGCTGGCGGCACCGGCAATGGCGCCGAAGGCCCCGGTGACCAACGGGTTCATGGGTTTGTTGGGGTTGTCCCCTGGAAGGGAACAGGGGTGGTGGTCAGGGTGAGAAGGGAGGGAGGGGCGCGAGCGGGAGGAACCCACGCGGTGGGGGGCGGGGCAGACGCACCTCGGTACCAGTTGCGCAGGGAGGTCATGACGAAGAAGCGGATGGCCTGGTTGGAGCCCTGCTTCAACACGGTGGCCGTGAGGCCCTGGTAGGTCCCCTTCAGCCCTGGGGGTGGGAATGGAGGGTGGAGAGTCACGCCGGGCCCGGGGGAGGGGCTGGGGGGGTAGGCCACGGCTTGCGGCTCACCTTGTTCGCGCACAATCTCCCTGACCCCGTGGAAGAAACCTCTGTACTTGGGGTTGGCGGAAGTTTGGTCGTGGATGAACTTCACCTGAGAGGAAAAGAGCAGAGGCGCTGGCCACCACCTGAGCCCAAGTCAGGCCCGGGTGGCGATGGCTGCCCCCAGGTGGCGGCTTTTCACCAGGAAACTACAATGGCTGCTTAGGGATACAAAACACAGACCCGGGCTCACATGGCGGTGCGGGCCTGAGGATATGTTTGTTGGCACTTCGCGGGGTTTCTGCAGCCAACATGTGTGATCTCATGTTTTGTGTATAAAAGTACTTTTAAAAGCTTTACTGTCTGCTGGTTGTTTTCGGGGTAGTGTCCAGCTCCCCAGGTGCACGTGGGAAGCCCTTCCACAACTCCCGCCCAGCACCCTCTTCTGCCTTGTTTGCCCTTACTGCGGTCGCTCGCCCCGCCACCACCACCCCCGCATCTTGATGGTCTCCATGGGGCACCCACCACCACGGCTTCACCATCCCGGGCCCCCTCTCCACATGCCCCTGCTGCGGGAGCCCCGTACCTTAATGGTCTCCATGGGGCACACGACCACCACGGCCTCGGCCACGCCGGCACCCAGGCCGCACACCAGCCCGCGCGTGCTGTCCAGCTTTCCCTGTGCGTCCCGCATTTGGTTGCTGAGGAACTCGAACATCCCGAACCTAAGGCAGGAGGCAGTGAGGGGCTACGGCCGCGGTCGCGGCCCGCCCGGGACCCCCTCCCGATCGTCCTCTTGCTGCCCCCAGGCCCGGCCTCACCTGACCGCCGCCTTGGGGATGGAGCCGTAGAGCAGGGAGCTGAGGCCGCGGTACAGGCCCAGGACGCCATGGCTGCGGACCGTCTGCCGCACGCAGTCCACTGCGGGAAGGGGCGGTGAGGACCCCGGGCGCCCCCCCCCCCCCCCCCCCCCCGCGGGCCTGGATATCCTCCTGGCCCCCCCTTCCCGCAGTCTAGTCTTCCCCGCGTGGCCCGCCACCGCCGGCGCCCCGCCCCCTCCTCACCGATGCCCCGGTACCGCGGCGGGTTTGAGCGCTCGTCCAGCTGCAGCTGCGTCTTCACATACTCGGTAGGGAACGTGATGCAGATCTCGATGCCGCCCGCCAGGCCACCTGCGAGGACCGGGTTCTGAGCCCCCGCCCTGGCCTGGACCCGGCCCGCTCCCCGCCCCCACCGGGGACCCCGCACCCGGGCGCACAGCCGCGCCCCCCGCCCGCCCAACCCGGAAGTGGGGCGGGGCCACGGCGGCCCGGGCCACCCGGAAGCGCCGCGGGCCGGCGCGGGGGCAGCGGGGGGCGCGGAGCTGGGGCGGGGGTCGGCAGGACCTACCTGCCAGGATCGCTTTGCCCGGGTGTGTCAGCTTGGCCTTCCCGGGGGCGGCCGCGGCGGCCGCCAGTGCGCGAGAATCGCGGGGGGCGGCCATGGCGGGTGGTGGGCGCCTGTCGGCCTCGGGTCCGAGCCTCTCTGTGCGCGGCGGCGGCGGTTATGGCCCGGGGGCGGGGCGCGCGTCACCCCACAGCCCGCCCCGAGCGGTGGAGCCCAGCCCCGCCCCCGGCCCGCCTAGCGCTGATCGGGAAACTGAGGCCGGGCGGGGCGCACCGAGGCGGGCGCCAGGCGGGGCGGGTGCGCAGCCAATGGGGAGCCGGGCCCGGAGCGGGGCGGGGCGAGGCGCGGGGCGGTGCGGGGGGCGGGGAGCCAGGAGCCTGGAGCTGCGGGTCAAGGGGCAGTTTCTTCCAATCGCTGGGGCGCTGCGGGGAGGAGCGGTGCGGCCCTGGGGTCGGTTGATTTGTTCTGGGTGACAGGAGCTCCCGGTCAGACCCCGGAGGGGCGGGGACCCGCCGCGCCCCCGCAGACCCGAGTGTCTGGGCCTTTGGAGCTCCCGGCTAGGAACGCGGTCGTGAAGGACCTCCCGTAGGATCTGGCTGTGCCCCGCGGCAGCTCCTGGGGGCAGACGCAGGCCCCCCACCCCCAAAGAGCTCTTAGCATCTCTCCCCTAGGCTGCCGGGCCCAGACCAGCTCTCGCCCCTCCAGCCCCCCGGCATCAAGCACAGCACATCTCTGCCGCGATACACCGACTTTAATATCACTATTAGGCGAGTTCACGGTTCACAGCCACGTTACACAGCCTGGTGTCTCCAACGGGACGAGGTCGTGGGAGTCTGCCAGCGGGTGCAGGGGGCAAATCCCTCCCCCCGCCCCCCCTTCCCCGGGAATGCTTGCAGACAGGAACCTCCCCAGGAAAGCCAGGCACAGCAGGGCTCAGAGACTGCAATCACTGGACCCCGGCAAAAATACATAACAGTCCAGGCGTCCCCAACCGCCGTGGGGTCCTCTGTGCTTCTGGGGTGGACACACTCCGGGTCAGTTGGTGGAGGGGGTGTGGCGACTGGGGGCTCTCTGGGCATCGGAGGCGGAGGCAGCGGTGGCAGCAGCTTAGTCCTAGGGGAAGCAGGGAGGGGCGGGGCGGCAGCAGGGCGTCACCATCAGCTGCTGGCCTGAGAGGGAGGAGCATGGTGGGCCGCGCCCCTCTCCTGGCTACCTGGAGTAGCCGAGGGCCCAAGGGCCACGGTCTCGGATCAGCCGGGATCCCCCCAACCCCGGGGCTGGAGAACTGGGAGAGCAGATGTTTGAAGGCCAGGGGTGTGAGAGAAGCCAGAGAGGCCAGCCAGGCAGGAGAAGCCAATCTGGAAGCAGGACACTTACTTAGCTCAGTCAGCTGAATCTCATCCATGCCCATCCACATCTAGAAAACACCAGAGTGATATTAATGGGGACGGCCCACGGATACAGGGAGGCTGCTTACACCACACCCTCAGTGCTCCAGGCCCCAGCATTTCTGTGCAGGGTCACCAACCTGGTCAGCCTGCTCAAAAGCTGGCCCAGCCCAGGTAGGCTCTTGAGTGCAAAGCCCCCTCCCAGAACAAGACAACCCCAGCCTTGCTGTCCTGGGAGGGCCTTCTGTCCCCCCACCCTGGCATTCCCATCCCAATCTGAGGCCTAGCCTGGGAAGGAAGGTTCAAATTGCCTTCCCCTCACCTCTCCACGGGTGTGTGTGTGTGTCTCTGGGGGTGCCACCTACCAAACATGAGAGGGGGGTGGCTCCCCCATATGCTCCTCCTGCTTATACAGACTTTCCAAGGAGTCCAGTTTGTCCACCTGCAAGAGGTGAGAGCCCTTGAGCACCCCAACAGGCAGTCCACCAACCTGCACCAGGCCTCCAGATGAGTGGGGAAACCAGGAGGAAGGCACCCAGGTGAGCCTCCAGGAAATGGAGAAGTTGAGCAGAGGTTGGCCCTGGGCCTGCTGGTCCAGGCTATGCCTGCAGTGACTACCTGCCCCTGCCTACACCCCGGTGATGCCCATTTCCAGGAAAGCAAGGCAGCAGACAGTAGAGTCCTCTGCAGCTGGGCTGCGCTGGAGCACCAAGGGCCTCGCTGGGTACCCACAGCCACTGAGCCAGCCCAGGGTCAAGAGGGCATTTGGCCTCCAGGTGTGCAGCGGCAGGGGCGATGCCTGCAGGGGCACATTCACAGTGGCTGCGCCCTCCTCAGTGCACAGGGATGCCACCGTGTGCTGGCTGCAGGCTGGGCAGCCTGCAACGGGGGCACTGTCAAGGAGACAGCAGCACCTCCTCCATCCCCACATCCAGGCTGCGTGCTCATTCTTGGGAGACACCTGGGCCCTCCACCTGGTAGAGAGGGCTCTCTACCTGAGAAGTAGGGCTCATGCCACTGGAGGACATGCTGCCTCCTCCGTCCTCCCTGACTTTGCCCAGCACTGCCCCAGACTAGAAGCCTCCAGCAGCTGTGCATCCAGGACCCTCAAGCTGATTGCCTGAGTAAGAAAGAAAAGACAGGTGCCCCTACCTAAGCATGTGCTGGGCACCCTGACACCAGCAGAGACAGCATGCTGCTGCCTGGTGCTGGCTCTTGGACATCACCTGGTCCTGGTCTGAGGCTTGGCTGAGACCCCTCCCAACACCCGGTGGCTGTGGGGGCACACAATAGCCACATCTGATCCATAGTTTGTCCCTTCTGCCAATGGTCTGCTGATGCCAGAGCTAAGGTAGAAACTGGTTCTTCACTCTCCCCTCCACTAGGCGAGCCCTGGCAGCGGGGTCAGAGACGGGGATGGCCCACAAGCGGGCCCAGTTCTCTGTGAGGAAAGGGTTGTGGCCCCCTTGCCTGGACCCCATCTTCCCAGAACTGCTGGGTCAAGTCTGCTGGGCCCCACCCCAAGATGAGAACAAGCCAAGTGCCTGGGCCCATAGTCTATACCACTGATGGGAAGCCCCTCCCTCACCTCCCACCCCCCACCCTCTCCATCAGGACAGGCATCTGGTCTGGGCCCTCGGCAGAGATGGGATGGCAGCACAGGCAGATGTGTGGCAGTCATGGCCTTCCAGGACAAGTGGAGGTACCCAGCACCCTGGGCAGGTCCTAACACCATGGCAGCTGCGCCCATACAGAATGTCTGACCTGGCAGAACGGGGTGGCTGCTCTGTGAACTCATCATCTACAGTGGAGGGCAGCGTGCTCCTTAAGCCCTCTGCAGCCATGGTGCCTTGGAGGCCTGGTTGGGCCTGAGTTCCTCTAAGGCTGGGCCCCGGCCTCTACTTCTGAAGGAGCCTGGGGCCACAGTCACCTTTATGCAGTGCTCAGAAGAGGCAGGCTGCCCTTGGCTAAGTCTTTCAGGGGTGGACAAAGTGGCCCAGGCCAGGAAGGGCAGCTTCCTGGAACAGACTCCCCAGCATGCCTGTGTCCCCTCCCAGGAGCTGCCCTGCTCTGCAGTCTGGGAACCAGGGGACCTTGTCATCCCACCCACCTGTGTCCAGCAGCAGCCTGCCCCTGCCCTCAAGCACACGCCAGACCTGCCAGGATGCATTGCCCTTACATTTGTTGAATGGATGGGACCCAGGACACACTCTGGTGCTCCCTCCTCTCCTGCAGACAATGCAGCGGCCTGGGTATGGCCTGTGCCAGGTACTGTGGCCAGCTCCCAGGAGGCTCTGCAGCTGGCAGGCACAGCAAGCCCCTCCAGACCAAAGGCTGGCAGTGCAAAAACCTGCCACCACTACTTCCTGTTTGTTTCCTAATGCCCATTCCAACTCTGGGCAGCCCCGCCTTCCCCTCGCACCCCTAAAAGAACTCTTGGAGGCACGAGGGACTCCCTAGCGTGGTCTGGGTCTCTGCCCAGCTCAAAGTGGGCACCATGAGATGGCTTTCTCATGGGGTTATAAATGAAGACATGGGACTCGAGGACATCAGATGACACAGGGCTCTTCACAGCAGCTAACGCTAGGCCCCATTCAAGGACTCCTAGGATTTCAACTCTCAGAGAGGGCTTTAAAACTAGACACTGCCAGGAGTGGATGTATCTTAAATGGTTGACCACCATACAAGGTCCTGGGTTTGATCCCTGGTACCTCCTAAAAAAAAAAACAAAAACAAAAACAAGCAAACAAATGAAAAAACCAACTTGGGGGAGCCAGTGTAGCTCAGTGGTTGAGTGCCACCTCCCCACATACGAGGTCCGGGGTTCAATCCCCAACCCCGGTACCTGAAAAAAAAAAAAAAAAAAGTCTGACACTGCCACCTTGTTTAAGTGGTAAAAGGATCAAAGTCAAGATGGTAAAAGAATGAACACATGCATTAACATTCCCACTAAGTGCTCAGCTAGCGAGGTTCCCACCAACAGGTTCATGGACAGCATACCCTCTGGACTTCTCCTGAAGTGAGACAGCTGGGGTCTGCACGGAGGCTCCTAGCCTCTGACAAGGGATGGCTGGGCACCTGAGGCTCCACCTGGGAGCTGTGCTGCCTGTGTCGCCTCTCCAGATCTCACCTCCCCATGGAACCCACAGGGCTGTTAGCCAGCACCCTGCTCGTCACCCCAGCAGGCTGTGCTCTGCCACAGCTCCCAAGGCAGGATCTGGGAAAGGCGCTGGGAGTGCAATGCCTCTCAGGGTGATTTTCTAGAGAAGGTTAATTTTGGGTGAACACCACTTGGGTACAAAGGGAAGAGGCCATTGCTAGCCGGGCAATCTGGGCTGCTGCGGCTGGGCCCACCGCCAGGGCCTCGGAGCAGGCCTGGGCCAAGGTCACTGCCTGGGAGCAGTGCCTTCTGAAGCAAGAAGAGAATAGCAGTTGGGAGCCAGGGAATGAGACGGCACTTGCCTTGCTGAGGTACTCCCGCATCACCTGGATGAAATAGGGCACTGTAAAGTCCACGAGGCCATGTCTCCAGGCCAGCTCCAGCACCACATCTGGGTGAAGAAGGTCATAGCACGTAAAGAGAGAAGCCGCGAAGCATTCCTTCTTGCCCTCTTCCAGGAACCACTGCAGCAATCTCTCAGCCAGCTCAGTGTCCTGGGACTCAGCGGCATGCTGCATGGCATCCTGCAGGCAAGGCAAATGTACCACTTGGCTCTGTCTTGCATGGGTGGGCAGGGAGCAGGAGAAGCCCTGCAAGCAGCTGGCTGGCAGGGCAAGGGCACAGGGCCAGGCTCTAGATAAAGGCCCTGTGTCAGGAGGGTGAACCTGGACACACTGCAGAGGCTTCCTTGCAACTTGCTGCCCTCTGATAAGTTGAGACCCCTCCCCCCATAACTACCTGAGGCAGAGGCTGAGCGAGGGGCCTGGCAGCTTCTCCTGCAGACCCTGCTGAACTGCCTGGAGGGGGTACACCAGCTGCAGGCACATTGGGAGCCTGGGACATGCAAGCATGAGCTGATGGGGGTTGGGGGGGTGCTAGAAGGGACAGGAGCAGAGTCACCATGCTCAAGCCACAGCCAGAGCTGTCCTTCCAGAGTCCATGCACAGAAGCTACTGGAACACAGCTCATGCTCCAGAAACAGCCATCTGCCTTTGCTTCCTGACATGAAAATGTCCCTCAAAACCCCCTCAACACTATTTTTATACTTGCAAATTCATTGTCTATAACAACATAATTTAAAAAATTATACCGTTGTAGTTAGTAGTCACTAGTAAATAGCTGCTTTCTATATGCAGTCTCTATTTCCTAGCTACATGGTAAGAATGAAAGGACCTAAGTGGCTAACTGTGTCCCATCCTGGCTAGTCTCCACGACAGCTCTGGGAGCTGAGGAAACAGATACGTGGAAGAACTCTCAAGCTCAAGGTCACTTGGCTAAGAAGAGGCAAAGCTGGCCTCAGTCACCCAATCTGTCACCCATTGGCCAGGCCTGCTGCTCTTATCATTGTCCCCACTCCTGCCATTGAAGGGTACCACGCACCCATCACCTCAAGCCTGCACTCAGTCCCCAACCCCACGCCCCGACACTACACCCATTAGCCAGCTCCATCTGTTCTGCTCCTGACCTCCTTCCTGAAGGAATTCTCTTGCCCACCTGCTTGCAGCTTAATTCACCGAGTTTTGTCTCATCCCACACTATTGCTACAAAGGCCTCTGTGATGGTTAGGCTCAGGTGTCAACTTGGCCAGGTCATGGTGCCCAGTTATCTGCACAAGCAAGCACTAGCTTGATTGTTATTGTGAGGACATTTTGTGGACTTTAATCATCAATTAGTTGATTGTATAGATGGCTGATGACATCTACAATCAACTGAGGACATTGCCTTCAACAACGAGATAAGTCTCAGCCAATCAGCTGAAGGCCCTAAAAGGAGATGCGATGATTTCAGCAGTCAGAAGAGAGAATGCTCATCTCTACTTCAGCCGGCTGGCTTCTCCTGGAGAATTCATCGAAAACCTTCTCTGGAGTTCTCAGCCTACAGCCTGCCCTATGGAATTGGGACTCGTGCATCCCCACGGTTGCATGAGACAATTTTATAAAGTCACATACTATTTACAGATCTCTCCTGTCAGTTCTGTTTCCCTAGAGAACCCTAATACAGCTTCTCTCTTTTTTTTTTTTTGCCAAAGTCAGGGCAACTCCAGTGAAAGCTCCGGGAAACTCTCCAGTTTGACCTCACTGGGCCTAAGACCAATGCGGCCACAGCTCCCACTGTCCCTGCTGTGTCCTTCAATAGCCCCTCTTCAACCTATGCCTAGACGAGGATACCTCTCCCTGTCCCACCCAGGGTGGCCTCCCTGCCTCCTGCTATCCACAGCCCTCCTGGACTCACTCATGGGCTCTTGCAGTTTCAGCTGTCAGTAAGTGGCTATTTCCTGAATCCTTGCATTCCAGACCCATGAGTTTACTAGCCTCACAGGTACAATGCGCTCCCATAGGTAAGCTCTCCAGCAGGCCCTTCTGCCTGCAGCCTGGCACTAAGCTAGAACCTGAGATTTCCCAACACCTACCCACGTCTCACCACCACATCCGGCCTGTTTACTATCAGGAGACCTCTATCCTTGCCCTGTCCCTATATCTACCTTTTTTCTTGAACTTCTGCCACTGTGCAAAAGTGCCCATGCTCCAGCGTGAACCCAGAGCCCCTCGTCCTGCTGGTCTATCACCCTGGGCCCACAGCCCAGTGACTTGCCCACACCTCTCTGCGAAAGCGTTCATGCTCCTCTCACCTGCCCACATATTGGGGGGCCTCCTAGCTCTTGCTACACCTTCTGGCCCCCAGCTGCCTTTGTCCTGGCACGTCCTAACACTCCATCCAGAGGCCACCACCCCACATCCTACTGGTCCAGGGCTCCTCGCCATGCATGCATGAGCTGCAGAGCTCCCCTCTGTTCATCATCTTGCCAGGGGGGTGCACAGGTCTCAGGGGTCCAGTGGACTCTGAGCTCCAATCTCGAGACTAGAGCTGTTGTATAAGAACTCAGACTTGACTTATCCATGCAGCTCCATGCCTGTCCTCAGGCCACCACAGCTGCTCAGCGCCTCACTCATTCAGGAGTATGTTCAGGTGGCTTTAGCCCTGGTTCCAAGGCAGGGTCTCCCTATGGCAGCACTACTGACATCTGGACCATTCTCTGTGGTGGGATGTCCCAGGCACCGTGGGGTGTTCAGCAGCACCCCTGGCCTCCATTCACTGGGTGTTACACCAACCCCCAGTAGTGACAGTCAATGTCTCCCGATATCACCATACGTTCCCTGGCGGGCACAGTTGCCCCGGCTGAAATCCCTGCTCATCATGAGTGGGATCACTGGTTCAGAGGACAACACCCCACTGGCCATCCTGAAACTACTGCTCACTTGTGCACAGCCATGCTGAAGCCAAGCATGACCCCCACAACCGCACCCCAGAGCCCTTGGTCTAAAAGGCCTGTTGGGTTCCACCTGACAGCCTGGAGGTGAGGTACCGGAGCTTCCACAGCGTGTCTTCTCAGTTCCTAGAAGACGACCAGGAACAGTCCCCAAGCTGGGGGTGGCAGCCTGGGCAAAGTTGACCGGCCTCACCGGGGTCGGAGCACAGCCTCAGCCATGTGCTGTGCAGAGCAGGCTCTGGTGCTGGGCAAGTGGGCACAGGTGTCCATATGTCCTGGGAAGCCCTTGGGGATGTGTGAGGCCAATGTCCAGGAGTTCACCCTCAGACCAAGCCTATGCCCTGCAGATGGCTCCCCCAGGGACCCCAGCATGCATCACCCCAGAGACCAGTGCAGCTGCCAAATGATGATAAAAACGCCCTTCTATACAGCTCAACTTTACCCCACTGGGGGTCATGTCTGGGCCAAGCCAATGAGGTAACTCTTTCAGGATCATGCTGATATCCCAAGGCAGCCAAGTGTGCCAAGCAGATGCCAGAGCTGAGATGTGCTAGCCAGGCCAGGCTGACTCTCTGGCAGATAGATATTTTGAAGAAGACTTTAACTTATTCCCAAAATCTTGATACAAAGTAAAGAAAGCTGTCATACCATTTAGGTAAAGTTACACCCACAAATAACTGACAGGAAGAGTCAGCTCACCAGAGTGAGGATTCCCACCCCAGTGATTTCAAGGGGTACATTGATAAGGACAGATGATGACCTCTAGATTGCTCCCACGCCCAGGACCCCCTTAACTTCATTCCTCTATCTTGCCTCCCAGAGAAACTCTCGGTGAAGCTCAGAGATGGGTCCCAGGGGAAAAGGGAAGGAGTTTGAATGACTCTCCCAGCTGCCTAAGCCCCAGGAAGCCCACGGAAGCAGGGAGGGGAGCTCTGACCTTGTAGAGGTGGTCCTTCTTGCAGAGCTCCACACTCTGGGCCCACTGGTGGCTCCCCTTGTACAAGCAGGCAGCAATGCACCTGAATTCCACCAGCTGGTGCTTCTCCAACTGCTGTGCCAGGCCAGGGTGGTCAAAGTTGTCACAGGCATCGATGGATGCCCTCAAACCCTAGGGAGACATGGTCTTCCCATGAGGGGGGACACCGTGCCACAGCCCCCTGCACAGCAAAGCAGGTGCCCAGGAACTATTCAGTGGCTGTCACTGTGGCCTCAGAAATGCCCCTGTCCATCATCCAGGGTGAGCCCAGGGCCCCCCCAGCTTCCCATACAAGGGCAGCCTGCTGCAGAGGGGCTCCTCAAGGTCTGAGGGCCCTACTCTGGGTGGGATCTGCTCCCACCTGAGCTGCTGGGACAAAGGGGAGAAGCCTCTGCTCCTGGGCTGGGGCCACCGTGGCTGGGGCTCATTCCTCCACACTCACCTGATAATCCTCCTCTTCAGTCAAAAATGGTTGAGGGCTTCATTTACAGTCTTGTTGTTGAGGCTCTGGACAGACCGGAGATACGGCTTCACCAGGGCCAGCTGGCCTGCCTGAGGTCAGGGAGAGGGGCAAGACCCTCAGCCTGGCTCCCTGTGATGTGTGCACGACGGAGGGGGCTGCAGGGGATGTGTGGACGTCATCCTCCCACCGTTGTGCTGGACACCAAGGGTGGACCCAGCCGGGAGCTGATTTCTGACCACACCCCACAGGGGACACCTTCCAAACACCTACAGCCTATAGGCCCCAGGTGCTTACACAAAAAGGGATGCCCGGGCTGCTCCATAGGTGCCAGTTTCAACTATGGACATCCTGGCTAGACTGCAAATCTATCTATATCTGAAACCTAAGACAGTTTGCTAAATTAAATCTTTACACTGGCCAGAGATCTGCTCCATAACATCTATTAGAGTAATACAATTCAGATGTCCTGAACAAACAGCTGGCTTAGCCAACACCCTTTTCTCTGGGAAGGAGAACTTGGGCAGACGCACCTTTGAAAAGAAGCCCACAACCCGGGTGGGATCCAGCCGGGGTGACAGAACTAACAGCAGGTCGTTGATGAGGAGAGGCTGGTAGTCCAAGTAGAACTGCAGGGCTTTGTAGTAAAGCTCTGTGTTGGCAATCTGGGGGTCAAAGCCAAGGGTCCATGTGGCCCACTCCTGCCTCCTTCTAATTTCTGCTCCAATGCCACTTTCCAAGAGGACTGTCACCACTGCCCTCAGCTCTGAGCCATCTTCCCCCTCAGCATAAGCAGTCTTACTTACTGACCTGGCCTGAGGAGCACCAAGAGGCCAGGCTTGGCTTCCGCCTCACCTCCCACTGACACAGGGTCTGACCAGGGTCAACACTCACAGAACACCTGGTGAGTGAATCAATGAAGTGTGACCAGACAGAATAAACCCAGTGATGCCGGACAGCAAAAAACTGTTTCTCTCCAAGCAAAAGCCCCCAGTCTGCCTTGGAAGGCTCGGCCTGTCAGCAGACCCATAACTTGTCCTCTCTGTGCCCCCATAGGTGTTTAACCTATGCTGATGTGGGTGCCCGGGTTCTGGGGAGAGCCCTGAGGGCCAGCTCAGCAGGCCTGGACGGTAGGGGGGGTATGGGCCCATTTGGCCAGATAGCCCTGGGGTCTATGGGAAAGCCTGTCATTCCAGGCTTCGATCTCTGTCCTGGCACGTTCCCAATGGGCCTTTCATCATCCTCTGCTTTGTAATAGTGCTTGGTGACGTGCTAACCGACAGGGTGCAGGCCCCAAGAAGGACCTGTTCCAGGTCAGCCATGACAGTGAGTCTGTGTGGGCACGCAGTGCTGTGGGGCGTGCTTGCCAGAGCCACGTGGGGTGGGGAGAGTGCACGTAAAGCCCCAGCAATGCTGGCCTGGTAGTGTTTGCAGGCCAGAAGGTCACCCGCAGCTCCACTTTGTGTACTGAGAACTTGAACCTCTTAAGAGTTCTCCTTCTCCACTGCCTGACCTAGACATGTCCCTTCACATCTCTCCCCTCTGAAACCAGAGACCTTACCATCCCCAGATCCTGACCCGCAGAGGGCATGGTCTGCAGCACTGGCCCTTGTTGATGCAGAGCAGACAGTGACTTGACCAGGCAGGCTCACACCAGAACTCTGGGACTGTTATCCTTCAAGGCTGGCCACCTTTTTCAGTAAAATTGAGATCCCTCTGTGCTGGGCCCCCAAGCCAGACAATGAACAAGCAGAGGTAGCAACACCTGCCTGGAAGGCTTTCAGGATGTCACATAGTGCCAGGAGATGGGCATGGAGCTTGGGTGCAACTTGGCCACCCGTGAGCAGTACTACCTGGGGTAAGGAGCCTTCTCTCTTTTTTTTCCCAAAGATTCCATCTATTTATTCATTTATGCCCCCCTTGCTGCTTGTGCTCGCTGGGTCAGCTAACCACGCTGTGCAGGCGGGCCCGCCTTCACCAGGAGGCCCCGGGAACCGAACCCGGGGCCTCCCACATGGCAAACGGGAGCCCCACTGATTGAGCCACAGCCGCTTCCCAGGAGCCTTCTCTTGACTCCACCTGCTGTACCTGCGACTTCCCAGGCCTGCTGTGGGAGTGGGGTGAGAATGGACAGAAGAAAACACCAGCCTTGCATGTCTCTCCTTGTGTGTGTGTGACCCTGGAAAGGCCCTGTTCCCTGCCTGGACCCCGGGTCCCTTCTGGATGATAAAGGAGATGGCAGAGTTGACTGTGGCAGTTACCGGGGCTGTGCACCAAACAGCCTCTTCTGGCATATGCGAGGAGGTGCTTCCCCATCCCTTCTCAAGTCCAGGTGGCTTTCAGTGCACATGGGCAGGGTGTCACGTGCTCCTCCAGCTGGGAGGTCTAAAAGTTAGAGCATGGCTGGCCACACTCCCTTCACCTGCTGTGGTGACTGTGCAGCCTGGATAGGCCTTGGCTAGGCCAGATTGGTGCCGAGGGCCTTCGATGAGCATGTCCCATGCTGGGCTAAGCTACTGAGGTCTGGAGCTATGTCCTCACTCAAGGATGGGGAGGCGTTTCTGGGCCTTCTGGGGCCATCCCATTGTTTCTGTCCAGCTGTGTAACACCCTACCCTGGAGGCACCGCCAGCAAGGCCTCACCTCCCGGCCTCCGTTAGTAAGGACCCCCCACTGTGCCCATGTCAAACCCACCATGCATGACAAACCTTTAAGGCCCAGAGCTTGGGGACAGGATTTCTCCCTGTTCTGTCCAGGAGAAAATGGAGGCTCTGAGATAAACCTGGGCTGATCAGCCAATGGCTCTGATGATGGTGATGCACTACCTGGCAGTAGCCCCCTTGGTATGCCAGGCCCCGCCACAGACCACATTATATCCATTTTACAGATGGGGAAGGCAAGGCTCACAGCAATGAAAACCCTCACCCAAAGTTACTGAGACAGAGTGTGGCTGGGCTGGGATGTGCTCAGCCTGTGTCAGCAAGGTTCCTGCCCCACCCCCCATCACCCAGCTTGAGGCCAGGCAGACCTAAAACTTTTCCTCTGGTGTGCACAAGAATGCAGACAAAGGTCACCGCCCCAGCTGGGCCACACCCCAGCTATTATCTTCCTGCTGTTTGGCCTTCATGGATGAGGGGTAGCCAGGGGTCAGGTGGAGGGGAACAGAAGCACATCTCACAGACTCCCCAAGACTCCCCAGTCAGCATAGAGTACCACCTGCTCCAGGCCCATGGCCCCCAGATGCTAGCACCATTGTTCCCACAGCACAAGGCTCCCTGCTGTGTCAGGTCTGAGACACCACTGACTGTATGATGCCCTGTTATTTTATGTGCCACTAAGGTACAAAAAGTACTTACTAATTAAATCATGACGCGTCATCCATTTTTAAATGCACCCAATATCAAAGAAGACGTGTGAAAAGCACGTGTAGAATCCACTGAGCATGGGCTTCATAGCACGCAAACATGTCTCCTGGGGTGTGCTGTGCAAGCAAGGTCAAGGTGAGCATGCCACTGGCCTGCCCTTCCACCGGCAACCTGCCGGCCCCGATCTGGCCGAGCAGGTCCTCCGGGAAGTTGTTCCACCTGGGGGCCGCCTGTTCTTTCAAACGATACTCAGTAAAGGAGAGGCCAAAGTCCTCAGTCGGCACCCCCACCCTGCCTCCCACGTCGGCCCCCCAGAGCTGCATCTGGAACAAAAGCCGCAGGAGAGAAGCAACAACTCAGTACTGGCTGGGGCTTCCATGCCCTCCACCTCCCTGATCACAAGTAAAAGTCTAATGCACCCCCTTGGAGAAGGCAGGATAGAAACATAACTGGGGTGTACTTTTTACCAGTAGACTTCAAAGGGGAGAAATCTGTAGGCAAATTATTTACCTGAGGTCCCTGGACAAAATGAGGACACTCAATCAAAAGGGACCAAGACTGAATGATATGACCTTCATCTCCCCCCCTTCTACCTCACTGCAGAGCTTAACCAGAGAAGAGGGGGCCTGAGATTGGACCCCATTCAGAGGGCACAAAAGCAAAATAACAGCATCTTGCCTTATGCTTAAACCAAGGCCCAGTACTGCTTTACACGTTGTTGTTGTTTTTTCAGGAGGCACTGGGGATTGAACTTCGGACCTCGTACGTGGGAAGCAGGAGCTCAACCACTGAGCTACATCAGCTTGCCTCCACTTAACACTTTTGTCTGCTATTAGAACAGTTCAGGATCCTGGTTTGGCTCAGGTGGACTAGAGGAGGGGGAAGCCCTTCCTGGGAAGGGAGGGGTTTCCAAGGCCAGGCAACCCTGGGCCTGAGGCAGCACCTACCCAGCAGGTGTTTATGGTCCACTGTCAGGTGCCTGCACTCATCTGAGGCTTGTGTTGTTGAAGGAAAAAAATGTCAGATGATAAAAAATATGAAAAAGATAAAACAGGAAGTGTGGGTACACAGGGTCTAGGGATGAGACCACCGAGCTGAGAGTTGAACAACGAAGAGACCCAGGCAGAGCTTATACAGCAGAAGGAAGAGCCAGAGCAAAGGTCCAGCTATGAGGGGACTCCTGGGGCTGCAGCAGGGCTGGGGGAGGGAGGCTGGTCCTGGAGAAGCTAGAAGGACAAGCTGACCACACAGGCAGCAGCCTACACACAAGCTTGAGTGTCACTGAGCCCCAAGCCTGCACGCAGGTTGGCTATGAAGCCCCAGTCCACTCACTGGCTCTCTTGATAGGTCAGCTCCCCTGTTTTAGATGGAACACCACCTTCCTGGGGTGTGGGGATCCCAGGAGACAAAGGCAAACTGCTGTGGGGTGAGGCTCCCCCTGGGTGCTCCCTGCACTCTGGCTGTTCCTTCCCCAAGTCCCCACATCCCCTCTCACCTTGGTGATGATGTCCTTGAAATGACCCTCTCTCCAGGCATCAGTGGGGTGGTGCATTATGGTGAGGACAGCGTGATCGTACTCCTCATACTTGTCGTAGAGGAACACCAGCTTGGCCCACAGGTGCGCCTGCTCCGCTGCTCTCAGCACCTGGAAGGGAGGCCGGGCACTCGGTCCTGGGCCACTCTCTCAGCAGCCAGGACTTCGGGGACGGCTTGGTTACCTTCAGGATGTTGACACGGGACCAGAAGAGCTCCAGGTGTTCTGACATCTTCTGCGGCATGAACTTGGAGTAGAGGACGGCCAGCTCCTCTAAGTAGCCACGGTCCTGGAACCAACAGAAATACTCATGGCAGAGGGAAAGGCAGATCCCAGCCCATTCCTGGGGGGAGGCACCTGGCAGCAAGCTGTAGCCAGGCATGATTTCAAGGAGGTGCTCTGTTTTGGGAGTTTTTGCTTTGAGGGTATAGAGTCTTTGTAAATCAAAATGAATAATAATTTTTAAAAAGACAAAATTTTCCTTAGTGTCTTGTGGAATTTTTGACAATTACCATTCTTTGGAAAGTAGCCCACGTCACTGCAGTTTCTGAGTTTATTTAAGTATTAATTAGTATTGCCATCTTTAAAAAAAGGAACATGAAAAAATTAAAACAAGAAATGGGAGTAAAATGGAGTTTGAGAATTATTTGTTTTCTGTCTGTCCTGTCTCTACAGAGCACCCCTCCTGGGATACTGACTTCAACCCTGGTCCCTACTGTGGCTTCCTGCCCTCACACCCTCTTGCCCTGTGCCTGTCACAGCCCACCCCTCAGGCCTGACTCCCGGGGGAAATGCCAGCCACATGTTAGCGACCAACCAGCTGCAAGCCTCAGCAGGGCCCATTTTGCTCCAGGCAGCACCTGCTCCCTGAGAGGGCAGCTTACAATCTCTCCTGCTCCTATGGCCCCCAGCGCTCCCCTCCCCATCTTCACTGTCAGGCCACAACTTTGCTTTCTGAGGCACTGAGAAAACAGGGGGTGGGGGGGAAGCCATAAGAAGAAAACATCCACATCATGCTGGCTGCCAGCCCCTGCACCTGAATTTCCTGTCTGCAGGTACACTCAATGTCTGTATGACATTGATTCCCAGCCCTGGAGCGCTTGATCCTGGCACCTGTTGTCCTCCCAGGCCGCTGTACCGGCAGTTCTGCCCCTTCTCTCTCCTGTACCTGTGTCCCTCTCACTGTGTCATGAGCGAGCCTCCTGCTGATGGTCCCGTCCTCTCCTCTCAACTCCATGACTCCGACCAGCCCTTGTCCTATTCCTCCATTCCTTCCCTTTGTGGCAAAGACTCCTCCAAAGAGCTATGCCTGTCCTGCTCCCTGTTCTCTCAAGCCCTGCAGTTGGGTTTGGTTCCACCCCGGGACTCAAGGTCACCAGCACCCTGCACCCACAGTTCTGCCCCTGGCATTTGCCCACTGCAGCACCCAAGCAGCTGACCACCCTCCTCGAGAAGTCTGGACCCCACACCCTCCCGACTTCCCTCCCACTGTACGGGTTCTTCCTTCTTCATGCTGGAGGCTTTGGGGCTCAGTCTTTGGTCATCTCTCTCTTTACTTACCCTTCTCTCTTCTGTACCTGTGTGGCACTATGTTCCACAACGACCCCATTTTGTGTCACCACCTGGGTTTCTGCCCTGAACACCAGACTCAATTATTTCCAATGGCCTACCTGACATCTCTCTTTGAACACCCAGTGGACAGCTCAAACTCTGTTATGTCCAAACCTGAATTCTTATTTTCCTTGTCCAAGCAGGCTCCACCATGGGCTTCCCCATTGCCACTAATAACTCCATGCTTCTAGTTGTCAGAGCCAAAAATAAATGGAGATAACACTGACCTTTCCCTCTCATTCCACATCCAATCAATTAGCAAATCAAGTTGGTTACACTTTCAAAATACACATCCCAAACCTGATGGCTCCAGCACCCTGGCCTGAGCCCTTGCCTTCCTTCTCCCACTGCTACCACAGATCCTGGCCACTCCCAGGCTTCCATTATGCCCCTTCCCCAACAGTCTATTCCCAGCATATCAGCCAGAGCCATTCCTTTACCCTCTTAGGGCTCCACACTCCACTTCCAGTAAAGCCCAAGTCCTTTGAGTGGCTGGGGTCTGGCCCTCCTTTGCCACTCGACCCACGCTGGCTCCTGCCTCACAGGTCCCTCCATGAACACACAGGCCCACTCCTGCCTTGGGACCCTGGTCTGACTGCCAACTTTGCTGGAATACTCTTCCCTCAAATACCCACATTGCCAAGTCCCTTACTTTCTTTAAGTCTTTGCTCAAATGTCACCCTATTAATTAATCCTGATTACTACTTAAAAAAATCCCACTCAACTCATCCACCCAGGTACACTATCCCCAGGCCTGGCCACAGAGCCCTGTGATTCACTAAGCCCCTTCAGGCCACTTTTCCATCAAGGAGTGGAGCTGGGTCTGGAGTTTAGAGGCAAATGGACTGCCCTGACTGTCCGAAGCTGGTCTGACCACAGCGCTCCAGGAAGCCCACCAGTGGAGGCCATGCCCTAAACACACTGATGTCTGTCCATCAACCACTTGGCAGAACAGTATAACACATAGGGCTCTACCCTTCCTAAGGGTCTACCTTGGGTTCTCTCTCTCAGGCTCTTGCTTGGCCTTTGACCCCTGCATACTGTGGGGAGCCTTGGTTCTGCTGTGACCGACCTAGAAATCTCAGCACGTTAACTGAGGCAAGTCATTGACTGGGCCTCTGAAGAGCCAATGACACAAGAGAAGTGCGAATACTTTTAAGAAACACAAGATACCAGCCTGCCATGAGGTCCTGGGTCTCTAACAAGGCAGTCTGAATTTAATTTGTAACTGGCTATCTAGCACATGAAAGGGATTTCCCTCCACAGAGGTGATGCTCTGTGTTTTTTACGTTTACCTGCAGATGAATACTGGGACTGCCACATGCTAAGGGAACGACTGCCCCTGGGGGAGGAATGTTTAAGGGCCACTCACAATTTTAATTTCCAAGAGGCTTTCTCCAGCTGGAGATTAGTTACCTGGTAATAGTGTATCAGTTCCTCCAGCTCATCTGCGTGGATGACTATGTGAAGACCACACAGTTGTGGAAGGTGGAACTCCTGCCCGTCCACACAGACAAAGCAAACCTGGGGGGGGGTGTTTGGAAAGGTCAGAGCTACCCAAGACAGGGACACAAGCACCACCACAGTGGCTTACCAGGGATGCACCTGGAGACACAGAAATTCTCTGAACACTTTCAGTAGGTAACTGTAAGAGACTTTGGAGAAAAAATAATATATATAATAGGCAGGCTAAGCAGGTATTTGAAACAATGGAAAGAAGGCTCATGAATTACTCCTAAGTCCAATGATGTGGAGATTTGTTTAGGTGACAGAAAAGTCATTCTGAATTTCAGGTTTTAGGGTTTGAAAAGAGTTTAACAAAACTCAGGAATAATTATTATTGGAGAGAAAACAAATGGAGCATATTTCATCGAGTGCTGTTTACATGGGAGGAGTGTGCTTTAATAACTATTTATTTTATTTTATTTTTATTACAGCAGTTGTAGGTTTAGAAAAAAATCATGCAGGAAGTTCCGACATACCCAACCTACGTGCAGTTTTTAAAATAATTATTTTTTCTACTATGCTTTTGTTTTATGCCTTGTACTATATGTGTATTTAATAAAAAGTGCTTAAGTTTAAAAAGAAATGAAATAGGGATGCATATGACAACATGGATGAACCTAGAAGATATTATGTTAAGTGAAATAAGCCAGACACAAAAGGACAAATATTGTATGGTTTCACTAATATGAATTAAATACACTGAGTAAACTCACAGGTAAACTCTACAGTATAGGTTACTAGGAAATAGAAAGTGGGTTGATAATGGGAGATGATGCTTAATGTATACAACATTATTAATAAGGTTAATTGTGAAAGTGTGGAAATGAATAGATTTGAGAGTAACATATTATAGTGAGTATAATTAACACTGCTGACTTATAAATGTGATTGTGGCTGAAAGCGGTAGTCTGTGGACATAAATGTCAGTTGAAAGGAAACTAAAGAATAATCTAGGGAATGTATAACAGTGATTTCAGTGGTGGATGAAGATTGTGGTTAACAGTATAAATTTAAGAATGTTCTTCTTTTACAAAGTGCTAAGAATATGGTGATACTTGGGAAAATTACAACTAATATAATTTATGAATGATAGTTAACAGTAAATATTGCAATTTTTTTCAGCAATGGCAAGAAGATATTTTTTCAATACTAAGGGACAAGAATAGGGGGGTTATAAGAGGGTATGGGATTTTTCCTTTTGGAGTAATGAAAACGTTCTAAAATTGAGGTGCTGACAGCACAACTCTGTGATGAAAATGAGAACCACTTAGTATACACATTGAATGGATTGTACAAAGCATGGGACTTTATAATACAGGGAATCTAGTGGTGGATGATGGACTGTGGTTAACAGGACAAATATGAGACCATTTTCTCCTGAATCATAAATATATTATACTAATAAAGGGTATTAAGAGTTGGGTGGGTTGGGGGAAAATGCACCAAATGTAAGATATGGGCTATAGTTGGTAGTAATATTTTGATGATGCTCATTGATAGTTTATAACCAAAGTTTCACAACAATGCAAGGTTTTGGTGGTGGGGAGATGTATGGGAACTTTGTATGAGTATATGCATATTTTTTTTGTAAGTTCACAAGTTTTACTAAACATTTATTGTTTATATATGTTCCTGTAAGAATGATATACTTCAATTAAAGTTTTTTTTTTTTTTTTTAAAGATTTTATTCATTCATTCATTCACCCCCCCCTCGCTGCTCGTGCTCGCCGGGTCAGCCAACCACGCCGTGCGGGCGGGCCCGCCCCCACCAGGAGGCCCCGGGAACCGAACCCAGGGCCTCCCGTATGGCAAACGGGAGCCCCACCGACCGAGCCACAGCCGCTTCCCCAAAAGTTTATTTTTAAACAAAGTACTTAAGAAGTAAAGAACTCCCCTGTGCAGAATAACTTTTCTGCTCAGACTAAGGAGTCATTCTTGAGCAGAACTTTTACATGAGTTGCACTGAACCAACATGCACCACAAACACAGTTGATGCGTGTACTTTAAAAAAAATTTTTTTTTTTTTTAAAGAAGCTTTAGATTATATAAACGTTACATCAAAAATATAGGGGGGTTCCCATATACCCCACCCCTCCCCCCCCCAGCATATGCTTTTTTTCCTTCTTCATTCCTACCTTTTACATACAATTCATATTTCTATGGTAGATAAGGCAGAAAATGCAGATAAACAAAAATAATACAACAAAAGGCATCTGTTTATCATATAACCCAGAGATCACTAATCATTGTTAACTTGAGACATCATCTTTGCCCACTGTTTTCTGTTTGATATATATACTAGCACCCCCACCAAATCTCTCTCTCACACACTCATAGGCACACAATGGAATCACATTGTATATTCTACTTTGCAACGTATTTCTCACAATGTGGGAAACACTTCTTCCCATCAGTCTGCCTGTTCATTCTGAACAGCAGGGCACAACTGCAATGTACACACTATTTAACCAAGGCCCTCATATTAGCCATTTAGGATGATTCTAATCTTTTATTAAATAGATGTGTAAATCTTTTATACATCTCTACAAACTTTTTTCTACTTATTAATGATTCTGATATTATCAGAGACAGCCTCAGGACAACTTGCCCTACCAATTTGCTACAAAAGACCAATAATGTCTATTTACACTGATTATGCTATGAGTTAAAAAATATTTTAAGTTATGATAATATTTATAATATAATGGAATATAAAGATTAAGAACTCTTCCTGGACAAGAGGCAGACATCCAGTCTCATGACATTTGGCATAACTGTGTGGCATACAAAGGAAGGGCACTCCTCTGGAGAATCTCTTCAGCTTACCTCCTTCCACGTCCCGGTGCTGTTGGCCTTGCGGCTGCTGTCCACTACTGCCTGATACTCATCAAGGTGCACCAAGGTGGAAGCCAGGCAGGCAAAGTTAGAAACACTGCTGTACAGCAGCTTGGTAGCATCATACATCCCCTCCTTGTAACAGCGGTCTCCAACCTACAAAGAATCGGGCATCTCTACTGAGACACTCTTAAGTAGAAAATTCTCAGAGTTGGCTATAACTTCCTGATGGCTGATGTATTTTCCTGCACCTGCCTGACTGCATACAGCACAGACCACTGCTGAGTACCTGGAGGATGCCAGCATGCTTCCTGGTCCCTGGTCCTCCTCCACCTGCTTGCAACTGCCCTGATATCAAGTCCCTGAGCTTGCTATCCTCCATGCCCACACATCCTTGCTACTTCCAGGCCACATTCCCTTCCTGACTATTAAACACTGATAGTGTGAACCTGTCTCACCCACCAGTTCTCATTCTTGCTGTCATTTACAGGTCTTCTCCATTCCTTGACAACTTCTGCTTTCTTTGACTTTCTCTGCTCTGGGGACTTTGTCCTCATAATAATAGCCAGTTACTGCTGTGGTCATACTCTAGACATTCAAAGAGCTGTCTGCCACTCCCTTGAAATGTGAATTTCATACAAATTTCGCATGTCACAAAACATTTTCTTTTCTTTTCTTTTTTTGAGGTACTGGGGCTGGGGATTGAACCTGGGACCTTGTATGTGAGAAGCTGACACTCAACCACGGAGCCACATTGGCTCCCCTGAGTTGGTTTTTGTTGTTGTTTTTTTTTTTTAGGAGGCACCAGGGACTGAACCCAGGACCTCCCATGTGGGAAACAGGTGCTCAACTGCTTGAGCCACATCCACTCCCCTTTTGATTTTATTCAACCATTTACAAATGTAAAAACCATTCTTAGCTTTTGGGCCACACAAAAACAAGTGGTAGGCTGGATCTGGCCCACAGGCTCATTGCTGGACCCTTGTGGAAGGCAGAGAATGTGCCGGCCACAGGGCCACCATGAATGAAGAAGCTCAAAGAACAATATCAGATCCCTCTGTTCCACTGCAGTTGTTGTGTGGAATTTCACTCAGGCTTTACTTGTATCAGCAGTTCCTCTGATTACCTTATTTAACAGAATCTCTACTCAGGAGATTCTGTTACTAATTCAGAGGGTGATTTCTGGCAAGGTTTTGTGTACTAAAGCCTTTATTAATTTTCTGATTATAAAGGCAAGTTTTAAAGTTATATGGTTCTTGATTAAAAAAAAAAAAGAATTTTGAAAACACAGACAGGTGAAAGGAAAATAATACCACCCAATTCCATAATCCAGAGTTGTTCACTGCCCACATTTTTGGTGTTTTCTGTAGACATATATGTTTACTATATGATGTGTGTAGTTTTTCACTCTGCTTGAATTACTTTGAAAGGTTTCTATATCATGAGCAAGGCTCTAAATACTTGTAAGGGCTGTATTATAGCCCATTGATGGATATTGTTATTTAATATTTCCCTTTGCTGGATATTGGCCTTCAGTTTTTGCTGAAGTTTTTGCTGCAATGATCAAATATTTCTATGTAAAGCTATCTGGATCTTTTGTACTTTCTTGGGATATATTTTTACATCTCAACTTAGTAGGTCAAACATTAAGAATACAGAAACTGGGGCGCAGATGTAGCTCAGTGTTTTGAGTGCCTGCTTCCCATGTATGAGATTTCTGGGTTCAATCCCCAGTACGTCCTAAAAAAAAAAAAAAAGAATACAGAAACTCCATACATATATTTAAAGTTTTATGTTTTATGATATTTACCTTGTGCTTTCTTCTGTTTAAATGCTTAAATACTCCTTCCTCACACAAATTCAAATAAATATTGAAAAACTCTTATTTCAATAAAAATCTCAACTTTTATCTTTAATTCTTTTTTTTTTAAATTTTATTTATTTATTTATTTATTTTTTATTTATTTATTTATTTTTTTAAAGATTTTATTTATTCATTCATTTATCCCCCCCTTGCTGCTTGTGCTCGCTGGGTCAGCTAACCACGCCGTGCGGGCGGGCTTGCCTTCACCAGGAGGCCCCGGGAACCGAACCCAGGGCCTCCCATATGGTAAACGGGAGCCCTACTGATTGAGCCACAGCCGCTTCCCTTAATTTTAAAGATTTATTTATTTTATCCATTTTAAACCCCACCCCGCCTTCCCCGTTTGCTGTTTTATGTCCACTCGTTGGGCAATTCTCTGTGTCTGTTTCCTGCCATCTCTTCTCATCCTTCTCCTCCAGTCTTTACCAGGATTCAATCCTGGAGACCTCCGATGTAGGAGAGAGGTGTTCTGCCACCTGCGCCACCTCGGTTCCTGGTTTTCAGAGCTTTCGGAGAATCTCGTCTTGACTCTCCCCTGCGTCTTCCTCCTATTACATCATCATCTTGCTGCATGGCTCCCAGGGCCTGGCAGCCCATGCGCCTTCTATATATATATACATTTTTTTATTTTGCCGGGAGGTCCTGGGGATCGAACCCAGGTCCCTCTATATGGTAGACGGACGCCCAACCATTTGAGCCACATCCGCCCCCTCTTTAATTCTTTTACCTACTGGAATTTGATTTTCTTTCTTTCTTTTTTTTACATTTCTCAATTAAATGTAATGGATACATGTAAAAAAAATTTTTTTTAAATCAAACAATATATTACACAATATATTTGGTTCATATTAATGCATTCATACAGTATTTGTCCTTTTGTGTCTGGCTTGCTTCACTCAACATAATGTCCTCCAGGTTCATCCACGTTGCCATAAGCTTTATGACTTCATTTCTTCTTACAGCTGCATAATATTCCATCGTGTGAATAGACCACAGTTTGTTTATCCACTCATCTGTTGATGGACACCAGGGTTGTTTCCAACTTTTGGCAATGGTGAATAATGTGGCTATGAACATCAGTGTGCAGATGTCTGTTCGTATCACTGCTCTCAATTCTTCTGGGTATATACCCAGTAGTGGTATTGCAGAGTCACGTGGCAAGTCTATATTCAACTTCTTTAGGAACTGCCAAACAGTCCTCCATAGTGGTTGTACCATCCTGCATTCCCACCAACAGTGAAGAAGTGTTCCTATCTCTCCACATCCTCTCCAACACTTGTAGTTCTCTGTCTTTTTCATAGTGGCCATTCTGATAGGTGTGAAATGATATCTCATTGTAGTTTTGATTTGCATTTCCCTAATCATGAGTGATGTTGAGCATTTCTTCATGTGTTTTTTTGCCATTTGTATTTCTTCTTCGGAGAAATGTCTATTCAAGTCTTTGGCCAATTTTTTAATTGGGTCATTTGTCTTTTTTATTGTTGAGCTGTAACATCTCTTTATATATCCTGGATATTAAACCCTTATCAGATATATGATTTCCAAATATTTTTTCCCATTGAGTTGGCTGCCTTTTCACCCTTCTGACAAAGTCCTGTGAGGTGCAAAAGTGTTTAATTTCGGGTCGGATGTAGTTCAACTGGTTGGGCGTCCGTCTCTCATATGGAGGGACCCGGGTTCGATCCCCGGGACCTCCCGGTAAAAAAAAAAAAAAAAAAAAAAAAGTGTTTAATTTTGAGGAGGTCCCATTTATCTACTTTTTCTTTTGTTGCACGTGCTTTGGGTGTGAAGTCCAAGAAACCACCACCTACTACAAGGTCTTGAAGATGTTTCCCTACATTTTCTTCTAGTAGTTTTATGGTCCTGGCTTTTATATTTAGATCTTTGATCCATTTTGAGTTGATTCTTATATAGGGGGTGAGATAGGGGTCCTCTTTCAATCTTTTGGTTATAGATATCCATTTCTCCCAACACCATTTGTTGAAGAGACTGTTTTTTCCCATCAGCATGGGCTTGGTAGGTTTGTCAAAAACCAGTTGACTGTATAGGTGAGGGTATATTTCTGGATTCTCAATTCTATTCCACTGATCGAGGTGTCTATCTTTATGCCAGTACCATGCTGTTTTTTTTTTTTAAAGATTTTATTTATTTATTCATTTATCCCCCCCTTGCTACTTGTGCTTGCTGGGTCAGCTAACCACGCCGTGCAGGCAGGCTTGCCTTCACCAGGAGGCCCCGGGAACCGAACCCGGGGCCTCCCATATGGTAAACGGGAGCCCTACTGATTGAGCCACAGCCGCTTCCCAGTACCATGCTGTTTTGACCACTGTAGCTTTGTAATATGTTTCAAGGTCAGGCAGTGAAATTCCTCCCACATTGCTCTTCTTTTTTAGAATACTTTTGGCTATTCGGGTGCACTTACCCTTCTAGATGAATTTGGTAATTGCCTTCTCTAATTCTGTAAAGTAAGCTGTTGGGATTTTGATTGGTATTGCATTGAATCTATAAATCAGTTTGGGCAAGATTGACATCTTCACGATATTTACTCTTCCAATCCATGAACACGGAATGTCTTTCCATTTGTTTCGGTCTTTTAAAATTTCTTTTAGCGTTGTTTTGTAGTTTTCTGCATATAGGTCCTGTACTTCTTTGGTTAAATTAACTCCTAGGTATTTGAGTCTTTTTGTTGCTATTGAAAATGGAATTTTCCTCCTGATTTCCTCCTCAGATTGTTCAGTACTAGTGTACAAAAACATTTTTGATTTTTGCGTGTTGATCTTATACCCTGCCACTTTGCTGAACTCTTTATTAGTTCAAGTAACTTTGTTGTGGCTACTTCAGGATTTTCTAAGTACAGGATCATGTCATCCGCAAACAGTGAGAGTTTTACTTCCTCTTTTCCTATTTGGACGCCTTTAATTTTTTTGTCTTTTCTAATTGCCCTAGCTAGAACTTCTAGTACAATGCTGAATAACAGTGGGCATCCTTGTCTTGTTCCTGATCTTACAGGGAAAGATTTGAACCTTTCCCCATTGAGTATGATGTTGGCTGTGGGTTTTTCATATATGCCTTTTATCATATTGAGGAATTTTCCTTTTATTCCTATCTTTTGAAGTATTTTTATCAAAAAAGGATGTTGGCTGGGAAGCGGCTGTGGCTCAATCAGTGGGGCTCCCGTTTACCATATGGGAGGCCCCGGGTTCGGTTCCCGGGGCCTCCTGGTGAGGGCAGGCCCGCCCGCACGGTGTGGTTGGCTGACCCAGCGAGCACAAGCAGCAAGGGGGGGATGAATGAATAAATAAATAAAATCTTTAAAAAAAAAAAAAAAAAAAAAAAAGGATGTTGGATTTTGTCGAATGCCTTTTCTGCATCTATTGAGATGATCATTTGTTTTTTTTCCTTCAATTTGTTAATGTGATGTATTACATTGATTGATTTTCTTATGTTGAACCAGCCTTGCATACCAGGAATAAATCCCACTTGGTCGTGATGTATAAGTCTTTTGATATGCTGTTGGATTCGATTTGCAAGTAATTTGTTGAGAATTTTTGCATCTGTGTTCATGAGAGAGATTGGTCTGTAATTTTCTTTTCTTGTGGAATCTTTATCTGGCTTTGGTATCTGGGTGATGTTGGCTTCATAAAATGTGTTGGGTAATTTTCCCTCCTCTTCAAATTTTTGGAAGAGTTTAAACAAGTCTGGTGTTAATTCTTTTAGAAATGCTTGGTAGAATTCACCTGTGAAGCCATCTGATCCTGGACTTTTCTTTGCTGGGAGATTTTTGATGACAGATTCAATCTCCTTAATTGTGATTGGTTTGTTAAGTTCTTGTATTTCTTGTTGTGTCAGTGTAGGTTGGTTATGAGTTTCTAGAAATTTGTCCATTTCATTCAGGTTGTCTAGTTTGTTGGCATATAGTTTCTCATAATATCCTCTTATGATTCTTTTTATTTCTGTGAGGTCATTTGTGATTTCCCCCCTTTCATTTCTGATTGTATTTATTTGCATCTTCTCTCTTTTTTTCTTTGTTAGTCTAGCGAGGGGTTTGTCAATTTTATTGACCTTCTCAAAGAACCAGCTTTTGGTGTTGTTGATTTTCTCTATTGCTTTTCTGTTCTCATTTTCATTTATTTCCACTCTAATCTTTATTATTTCTTTCCTTCTTTTTGCTTTGGAATTGGTTTGCTGTACTTTTTCTAGTTTCTCAAGTTGTTCAGTTAAATCTTTGAGTTTAGCTCTTTCTTAATTTAGGCATTTAGGGCTATAAATTTCCCTCTCAAGACTGCCTTTGCTGTATCCTATAAGTTTTGATATGTTGTGTTCTCATTTTCATTTGTCTCAATATATTTACTGATTTCACTTGCAGTTTCTTCTTTGACCCACTGAATATTTAGGAGTGTGTTGTTCAGTCTCCACACATTTGCAAATTTCCTTTTTTCCTGTCTATTATTGATTTCTAGTTTCATTCCATTATGATCTTTGAAGGTGCTTTGTATAATTTCAATCTTTTTATATTTATTGAGAGCTGTATTGTGACCTAACATGTGGTCTATCCTGGAGAAAGATCCATGGGCACTTGAGAAGAATGTATAAACCGCTGAGTTTGGATGCAGTGTTCTGTATATGTCTGTTAGGTCTAACTTGTTTATCATATTGTTCAAGTTCTCTGTTT